>JAJHIY020002110.1:15000-272500 GCA_022114975.2 Lampris megalopsis | reverse complement strand
CACGAACGGCTTGCCTTTCATGTGCCAGTAGATGGCGGCCACGGACCAGGCCACGCCGATGCCCAGGAAGACGTTGACCGCGTTGCTCCCCGTCACGTTCCCGATGGAGGCGTCCGCGTAAGTGTCCTGGACCGCCGCCACCTTGCTGGCGAAGGTGTCTGTGGACAGAGAGGTCGTTTCTCGTTAGCCATCATATTGTGGGTTACTCTGAATGTAGATACACAGACGGGAACAAGGGCACTCGCGACTGGGATGTCTGGGTTCATTAGTGATGTGCAGGCCAGGGTTGTTTTTTTACCCCCTTTTTCTCCCCAATTTTACTTGGCCAATTACCCCGCTCTTCCGAGCCATCCCCGGTCGCTGCTCCGCCCCCTCTGCTGATCCGGGGAGGGCTGCAGACTACCACATGCCTCCTCCCATACATGTGGAGTCGCCAGCCGCTTCTTTTCACCTGACCAGGGGGCCGTAGGGTGTGGGAGGATCATGCCATTACCCCCAGCTCCACCCCCGGACAGGCGCCCCAACCGACCAGGACACATACCCACATCCGGCTTCCCACGCGCAGACACGGCCAATTGTGTCTGTAGGGACGCCCGACCAAGCCGGAGGTAACACGGGGATTCGAACCAGCGACCCCCGTGTTGGTAGGCAACGGAACAGACCGCTACGCCACCCGGACGCCAGGGTTTTTGTAGAATACCCGCACCCACCCGACCCCGCTATAAGAGAAAATCTGCACCGCCTGACTCTCTAAAATATGCGTTAACCACCCGAACCCGACCCGCAAACCTCCAAATGTAGCCGAGGCTACAGCAAAGTCCCCAGTGTTGCACTACTTTGTTTTTGTGCCGTTTGTCACTTTCTGACCCACCCGCCCGAACCCCCTGATATTGTAGTGAATTCAGGGCGACTGCGCTAACCAGTTAATTAAAGGTTCTGACCCGTTAGCGTGGCTGGCGAGTCTAGTCATCTGTGGTCGTTACATTATGTTTAGTGAGCTTACCCGAACCCGCCCGTGGGTCAACCCGCGCATCACTAGTATGCATGTATCTATCTGTCTGTCTGTCTGTCTGTCTGTCTGTCTGTCTGTCTGTCTGTCTATCTATCTATCTATCTATCTATCTATCTATCTATCTATCTATCTATCTATCTATCTGTGTGTCTGTCTATCTATCTATCTATCTATCTATCTATCTATCTATCTATCTATCTATCTATCTATCTATCTATCTATCTATCTATCTATCTATCTATCTATCTATCTATCTATCTATCTATCTGTGTGTCTATCTATCTATCTATCTATCTATCTATCTATCTATCTATCTATCTATCTATCTATCTATCTATCTATCTATCTATCTATCTATCTATCTATCTATCTATCTATCTATCTATCTGTGTGTCTATCTATCTATCTATCTATCTATCTATCTATCTATCTATCTATCTATCTATCTATCTATCTATCTATCTATCTATCTATCTATCTATCTATCTATCTATCTATCTATCTATCTATCTGTGTGTCTATCTATCTATCTATCTATCTATCTATCTATCTATCTATCTATCTATCTATCTATCTATCTATCTATCTATCTATCTATCTATCTATCTATCTATCTATCTATCTATCTATCTATCTGTGTGTCTATCTATCTATCTATCTATCTATCTATCTATCTATCTATCTATCTATCTATCTATCTATCTATCTATCTATCTATCTATCTATCTATCTATCTATCTATCTATCTATCTATCTATCTATCTATCTATCTGTGTGTCTGTCTGTCTATCTATCTATCTATCTATCTATCTATCTATCTATCTATCTATCTATCTATCTATCTATCTATCTATCTATCTATCTATCTATCTATCTATCTATCTATCTATCTATCTATCTATCTATCTATCTGTGTGTCTGTCTATCTATCTATCTATCTATCTATCTATCTATCTATCTATCTATCTATCTATCTATCTATCTATCTATCTATCTATCTATCTATCTATCTATCTATCTATCTATCTGTGTGTCTGTCTGTCTATCTATCTATCTATCTATCTATCTATCTATCTATCTATCTATCTATCTATCTATCTATCTATCTATCTATCTATCTATCTATCTATCTATCTATCTATCTATCTATCTATCTATCTATCTATCTGTGTGTCTGTCTGTCTATCTATCTATCTATCTATGTATATCTCTCTCTGTTCTGTCTGTCTCTCTGTTCTGTCTGTCTGTGTGCTCACCTGGGACAGACGTCCCCAGGGCCACGAACACCACGGCAGTGACGGAGTCCTTGAGGCCAATGGTGCAGCCGAAGTGGGACGCCAGGTCGCCGATGACAGCCGTCAGCAGGCCGATGATGACGATGGAGATGGTGAAGCAGGCCCAGCCGTGCAGGTACTCGGTCGGTGGGACGCAGGCAAACAGCACCTTCCAGAAGACGGTGAGGAAGTGCATGACGTAGTCGAAGCAGGAGGGGAGGCGCTCCTCCCCCGTGTCGTCCTCGTCCTCATCTGCTGGGCGAGAAGTGTGTGTGTGTGTGTGGGGGGGGGGGAGTGGGGGTGGAAATAATTGGGTGACGGTAGAAGGGAACAGAGAGAGAAAGGTAGAGAGAATGCCGAGGATGCACAGACAGGATAAGGAGAAGATGATAGGGGGAAATGGGGGAGAGAGAGAGAGAGAGAGAGAGAGAGAGAGAGAGAGAGAACGTGGGAGAGAGGAAGTGTGCCAGGAGTGGAAGAAGGGGGACACATTAAGATGTTGCACAGAGAGGATAAGGAGAAGATGATAGGGGGAAATGGGGGAGAGAGAGAGAGAGAGAGAGAGAGAGAGAGAGAGAGAGAGAGAGAGAGAGAACGTGGGAGAGAGGAAGTGTGCCAGTAACGGAAGAAGGGGGACACATTAAGAGGATGCACAGAGAGGATAAGGAGACCATGATAGGGGAAATGGGGGAGAGAGAGAGAGAGAGAGAGAGAGAGAGGGAGAGAGAGAGAGAGAACGTGGGAGAGAGGAAGTGTGCCAGTAACGGAAGAAGGGGGACACATTAAGAGGATGCACAGAGAGGATAAGGAGACCATGATAGGGGGAAATGGGGGAGAGAGAGAGGTGACAGGAAAGGATAACAAGAGTGGGGAGGGTGAAGAGTGAGGAGTTGGGGGAGTGTTTGGAAACAGCGGGGGGGGGGTGAAGGGTGCAGGGGGGCAGGGGGGGGCAGGGGGGGGGGGGAGAAGAACATATTCACTTAGAACAGGAAACCCAACACACACACATGAGCCGTGTGTCGGGTGAGCAGACGGTGCTCACACACCGCTGAAGCCCACAAACATGCAGGTGTACACGAGGGACGGCACCGATCCCACACCCGGTACTGGTGCCGGTCGGGATACTGGCCAAAAACACCGGGTCGGAGAAATAGAAGTTAGAATCCAATGCAACAAACGCTTATTTCTACCCTGACTTAACATCCTGCTGTCAGGGTGGCGGGGAGGAAACCCACGCAGACACGAGGAGAACAGGCAAACTCCACACAGAGGACGACCCGGGACGACCCCGGGGCTCGAACCCAGGACCTTCTTGCTGGGAGGCGACCGCGCTAACCACTGCACCACCGTGCCGCCACATACCCATATCCACACTAACACACATACCCAAACTAACACACATACCCAAACTAACACACATACTCCAACTAACACACATATCCAAACTAACACACATACCCAAACTAACACACATACCCACACTAACACACATACCCAAACTAACACACATACCCAAACTAACACACATATCCAAACTAACACACATACCCAAACTAACACACATATCCAAACTAACACACATACCCAAACTAACACACATACCCACACTAACACACATATCCACACTAACACACATATCCACACTAACACACATACCCAAACTAACACACATACCCAAACTAACACACATATCCACACTAACACACATACCCACACTAACACACATATCCACACTAACACACATATCCAAACTAACACACATACCCAAACTAACACACATATCTAAACTAACACACATACCCACACTAACACACATATCCAAACTAAAAAAAAAAAATCACTGTCCAAGGGAACAAACACTGCATGGGCTAGCAGTTAGCTTAGCCTGCCCCACTTCCGCCTCCTGTCAAACCACCCTCAGCCTTTCCCTCTCGGGAGCAGCTCCAGGCAGGGCCGCGGTCCCCGGGCCCACCGTACACAGCAGACCAAGCTCTCCCAGCCGCTCCAGCACCAGTTCTCCCAGCCACCAAACGAAGACTAAACTTAGATGTAGAAGTGGACAAAGACGCTGCATGGACGGTACTGGGTGAGGCCGCCGCAAAGTCATCTTCCCCGGAAGCAGAAGAGGAGCTCATACGGGACACTGCACTCTCTAACACTGATACTGTAACGGGTTGAGACTGGGGAAAAGAGGCAGTGAACATGGGGAACGGAAAGAATGCAAGGGGTCGGGCGGGGTTTGGGACCTGATACTCTCCGCCTTATTTACAAAATGCCTGAGAAACTTTTCAGACAGCTCAACGTCAGGTTCAGAAAAACAAGTGTCGCGTGACAGGTGATTGCAGGCAAAGAGCGCACGTATGCTCAAATCTAACTCAAGTTTGAAAAGAGAAAATGTGGGACGCACCCGTATGGGGGGGGGGGCATCCTCAAGTAGAGGTCAGGGGTGTCAGCAGCACTGATTCAAAGTGCCTTGGCCGTGTGGAGCGCATACATTTTTAAGTGGAATCTGTGGGGAGCAGGTGGTGGGGAGGGCATGAAAAAATAAAGAGAGCCACAGGATTAAATATTTCAATGCTAAAGGGACGAAGCAAGGCCTGCAAGTACTGCGCTACACGATGCTGCCTGCATCTGCAGAACTAAGTCAGTGCCACCTGACTTTGGGTAAAACCGGATGTGTTCCCTTAAAAGTTCTACAGTTCTAGTTTCAATCACTTTTGAGACATTCCCTCCTCCGTTCACCACATTCAGCTAACCCTGACAATGTGTTGGTAGTGAACAAGTGGTAATTTGTTTACTGACCTACTCAGAAACTCTCAGAAAATGCCAGCAGTGGGCTTTTAGTTGGTTAAAAACTATGACGAAGCGCACCCGGGTGGCGTGGCGGTGTATCCCTTTGCCTACCAACACGGGGATCGCTGGTTCGAATCCCCGTGTTACCTCCGGCTTGGTCGGGCATCCCTACAGGCACAATTGGCCGTGTCTGCGGCTGGGAAGCCGGATGTGGGTATGTGTCCTGGTCGCTGCATTAGCGCCTCCTCTGGTCGGTCGGGGCGCTTGTGAGAGGGGGAACTGAGGGGAACAGCATGATCCTCCCATGCGCTACGTCCCCCTGGTGAAACTCCTCCCTGTCAGGTGAGAAGAAGCGGCTGGTGACTCCACATGTATGGGAGGAGGCATGTGGTAGTCTGCGGCCCTCTCCGGATCGGCAGAGGGGCGACTTATTTCGTGATAGGATACATGTAGTCCATGCAGACTAATGACCTGATCAGCACTCCAGCAGAAGAAACTGTTCAGCAGGTGCCTACTGGAGTGAGGTCATAATGTGGTTCAGACACCTAGACGTCTGTTCTAACGTCTGAATCATGTGTGCATGTAGAGCTGATCAGGTTGCTGTTGTCTTTTTGAAACTGCACATGGCATTAGATGTGATCTGTACAACACAAAACCCAAAACAACTACTAGTTAGCTAGCTGGCTAACGGCTAACCCCAGATGGGATGGGAAAATGGGAACGCTCATGCTGCGGTGTTCTGCAGCAAAACGTACGAAAGAAAACAGGAAGAACACGATGTCGGGTGGAAAATAATGATTCAACGCGCTCGCTTGGGGACTGTGGTCGGAGTGATGGGGCAGTAACAGGGACAGGGGTAGTTGAAGACCTATTCGAAGAGAAATTGCAGTTTTAAGTTTCCTTTCTTAATCCGCTTGGGGAAATTAGTTACTGCAAATCAACCCATCCTCGCTGTGTAGCTAGGAGCCGCCTTGATGCTGCGCCTGGGGACCAACTCCAGCTCTTTCCCCATTGCCTTGCTCAGGGGCACAGACAGGAGTATAAACCCTAACATGTTTCTTTTGATGGTGGGGGAAACTGGAGCACCCAGAGAAAACCCATTTATCTCATTAACACACTGGTTTACTACGTCGGTCAAATACAAGTTCAGTTATGAGCTGACTGTTAGCTTTTCCGAATCCCAGTCACAACCAGAGTGAATCTTTGTTATCGGGTTGCTTTCATAATAGAAACAGGAGTCTTCGATGACAATTTTTCATCATACTGTCGTTTTTGTAAGTGAAATGAACACTGAATGTCTGATTTTTATTAAAGGATCGTTTATTCAGGCACATCTGCTTTCTTTCTTTCTTTATTTTTGGATTTCCAACCTTTTTCTCCCCAATTGTACTTGGCCGATTGCCCCACTCTTCTGAGCCATCCTGGTCGCTGATCCGCCCCCTCTGCCGATCCGGGGAGGGTTGCAGACTACCACGTGCCTCCTCCCATACATGTGGAGTCACCAGCTACTTCTTTTCACCTGACAGTGAGGAGTTTCACCAGGGGGACATAGCAGATGGGAGGATCACGCTACTCCCTCCAGTTCCTCCTCCCCCCCGAACAGGTGCCCCGACCGATCAGAGGAGGCGCTAGTGCAGTGACCAGAACACATACCCACATCCGGCTTCCCACCCACAGACACGGCCAATTGTGTCTGTAGGGACGCCCGACCAAGCCGGAGGTAACACGGGGATTCGAACCGGCGAGCCCTGTGTTGGTAGACAAGGGAATAGACCACCACGCCACCCGGACGCCCACACCTGCTTTCTCTGATGTATTTGATGTGACAGTGACATCCTTGGTTGGACTAAAACCAACAACACTGCCATTATGTCCCATTATGACCCCACGGCAGCCCAGTGAAAAAATAAAAGCCCACTTGATTCTCTGTATTCTGAAGACAATGAGAAATACCTTGTATAATATAAATAACGTGTAAATAAATAACTTGTTATTGAGGCAGAACAAAACATCCCTCAAACTTAATATCCTCGCTAAGCCTATAATGAGAAAACAATGTAATTAACTCAAAATCACTTTCTATTATTTGTTTCGAAGCTTTCTGGAATTGCAGTTTTATCTAGCAGAATAATATTTTCTATATATGAGCAACCAACTCCTCGCAAATGTTCCCTGAAGTACCGTGCCATGCCAGTGCAGCAGTCCTCCGTGGCGAGCAGGTGAGAGAAATGACCTCAACTTTTGCTTTGTCGAGATAATGAATTATTTCATGCTGCCGCACCATGAAAACAGACAAAGTAATTGCTTGTGACTGCCTCTGGACTGCTGTGAAGACCAAACGGTATACTTCCTGACTGGTCAGACTACCGGCATGCCGAGGCATGCTGGAGCCTATCCCAGCAGTCACTGGGCGGCAGGCGGGGAGACACCCTGGACAGGCCGCCAGGCCACCACAGGGCAGACACATTCACACCTAGGGACAATTTAGCGAGGCCGAGTCACCTGACCTACAGGTCTTTGGACTGTGGGAGGAAGCCGGGGCACCCACAGGAAACCCACACGGACACGGGGAGAACATGCAAACTCCACACAGAGGACGACCTCCCCCCCCAAGGTTAGACTACCCCGGGGCTCAAACCCACGACCTTCTTGCTGTGAGGCGACTGTGCTAAGCACTGCGCCACCGTGCCGCGCTACTTCAATCTCAACACTTCTAATTACAAGTGAGTGCTTCTGTGCCAGAAGGTGTTGGCATGTTCTGCCTTAAATATCCTGTGTCCCTCCTACATGACCCCCAAAATAATTACTCTCTTAATTTATATACCTTATCTCAACAAACATCTCATATTATCTACACGAAGTTGAAAATAATGATGGTGTGTCTGTGAATGTTCTCATTCATCCAGGTCATGGTTATCCAAAGGACTTGAATCAAGTGCAACTGGACTTGGTATCCAAGTCCAGTTGCACTTGATTCAATTCCTTTGGATAATGATGGTGTGGAATATATATATATAAATCAACCATCTTTCAAATGTATTTATTTCTGAGCCCCGTTAATCACTGCCTCAGCAGCGACTATTCTATTCTATGGAAGTCCGTGTAGCGCCTCCTAGAGTCGGAGGAGGAAACAGTACCTGCACTGACTGTGATGGCCTCCATGAACTGGTCCCTCCAGGAGTTGGTGCCCACCACCAGCGCCAGGTTGGTCTTCTTGATCAGCTTGTCCACAGTGTTCTGCAGAACAAAAAGAGCAGGTTTACAGAAAGAAGGCAAGCCGGCGGGACGTTCAAACCCCGAGCTCCCTTCTGGTCGGAACCGGACCAGGCGTACACGAGCTTGGCCACACGATGGCAGTGGCGTCAAGTCCCAGACAATACAAACCCATCCCTGCTGTGTGATGCATGTCAAGAGCACACACGGGGAAACAGATATGGAGGGTGCATTTGTTCAGCCAGCGAGCTTTAGGGGACGTCTGTCAGTCGGTTTTTACCCGAGAAACATCTCCTCGGCAGGAAGTGGGAGGCTCCTCTTCCGCCATCTTTAGACCTCGTGACGCTAAGTCTCCTGACGCAAGAGAAAGGTGCTCTCTGTCAGGCGGGGGGACACGGTTACCCCAAACAGCCTGCTCCTGGATGGGGGGGGGCAGTAGGAGCTTAATATACTTTAGGGGTCATAGACCCTTTTCCACACGTTTTGAGGTGAAACCACGTCGGTACGGGTCTGTCTGGGGCGGCAGAACTGATCGTCCTTCTGATAAATTCAACTTAAAACGAGACACATCACACGGTAGCTGGGACTCCGTACTCTTCCTCATGTCCGGGGGGAAGACGCACACTGTGTTCAACCCCCTCCGAGTTGCCTGCTCAGCACGGAGGCATCACCGGTGCTGAGGCCCAGGTGGCATCCAGGACACACGTGTGGGGTCCAGCATGTACGACCAATAAAATACCAGGCGATGAGCTGAGGGAACCCTCTGGGTAGACTTAAGAGACGCTGGGACGAGATGTTCCACTACATCACTGACACCTTCAGGCTAACCCACACCACCGTCACTGTCCTCTACATCTACACCCCCCCGAACAGGCGCCCCGAACAGGCGCCCTGAACGACCAGAGGAGGCGGTAGTGCAGCGACCAGGACACATACCCACATCCGGCTTCCCACCCGTAGATATGGTCAATTGTGTCTGTAGGGACGCCCGACCAACCCGGAGGTAACACAGGGATTCGAACCGGTGATCCCCGTGCTGGTAGGCAACGGAATAGACCGCCACGCCACCCGGACGCCCTGGGTAAATAATATGTTGTCACAGGTGGCTAATCAGCTACCTGTAGCCATGGCTGGATTAACCCACCAGGGGGCCCCGGGGCATGCACGTTCAATGCCCCCCCCCCCGCCCTGTCAGATAGGCTACACAAACAATACTAAACATTGTTAAATGTAAAACGAATGCAAACACCCAACATGGTAGTCGACGCTATGCCAATCTGCATGGGATTCGGACGGCGACGGCAAAGTACAACGCGATCTTGAATCACAAAACCGCTTGGGGCCCCCGCATCAATAGAGTCTAACTTGGGGTTGGAACAAACGTCCCTTGTAGGGTATGATTGGGGATCCCTACTATATGTGAACACAATACCCCTGACCTTTTGGGGCCCCTCGTGGCCCGGGGCCCCGGGGGCACTTGCCCGGCATGTCCGGTCCGTGATCCAGCCTTGCCCGCAGCGCTGTTTGGTGTGACAACGCTGGCTAGCAGTTTCTCAACCGCCGTCGTTTACTTCCTTCATGGTTACTACTTTCACATGGCTGTGCCGGGGATCAACGCTATCGCTGACCACCGACAGCCTGGCCTCCAGGAACCGTACGTCAGTCAACTATGAAACGATAATTTGACTCATTTGACAACAACTGCGGGGTGTGTCAGAAATTCTGCTTTTGTGTCCATAAACGCCTAGTGGTCACAGAGGCCTCTACAGGTTCACATGGCATTTTCGTGGCGATCTCCTCCCACCTTGAACTCGTACGACTCCTCGATGATGACCTCCAGCTTGGAGTGCTCCCCCAGCACCGGCTTGCCCATCTCCGCAATCCGTTTGGCTTCCTCCTCATCCGTTGTCAGCTTCCTGTCTGGCACATCTAGGGTGGGGGGTGGGGTGGGGGCAGATATGGGTGAGGCAGGAGAGGTGAGAAAAGGGGGTGAGACGATGACAAAAATAAACCGGGATGCTAGTAACCCTTCCAGCTAATCCCCGTGTCTGATGTTACCTCTCGGCACTCGCAGAGGCCTTAGGGAAATGAGATGATGAAACATGACCCGTCCCTCATAATGAAGAGACCTTACTTCAGGAGATGATGCACTTTTTCTCAAGTATGTTGCATTGATTCGGGGGATTAAGTCGTCGGTGCGCATCAATAATCCTTTACATGACATTACCGCCAGGGTTCAACAACAGGAAAACAAGATTCGGGATTGGTCGTAACAGTGCAGCCTCCATAGCCCCTCGCCCCGCGCTACTTGCTTGGCTAGTTCCTCGGTGGAGAACATCTTTGTTATATCGGCTCGGCTGAACTCGCATGCTTGATCAGGCACCGGACGATACAGAAACACAACAAACCAAAATACGGGGGGGCAGTCCTTTTCTCTGCGTGGCACATCCGTCCATTATCCAAGCCGCTTATCCCCAACCGGGGTCACGGGATGCTGGAGCTTATCCCAGCAGTCACTGGGCGGCAGGCGGGGAGACACCCTGGACAGGCCGCCGGGCCATCACAGGGCCAACACTCACACCTAGGGACAATTTAGTACGGCCGATTCACCTGACCTACATGTCTCTGGACTGTGGGAGGACACCAGAGCCTCCGGAGGAAACTCATAGACATGGGGAGAACATGCAAACTCCACACAGAGGACGACCCCTGGCGACCCCCAAGGTTGGACTACCCCGGGGCTCGAACCCAGGACCTCCTCGCTGTGAGGCGACCGTGCTAACCACTGCGCCACCGTGCCGGCCTGCATGGAACAAGTCTGATCCAACGTTAGCTGAAGCGTACCTAGCAACGCTTCGGGAGCAGGACCACACCTCGACCGCACCACTTCCAGCACCCTCTAAATACCCCGCCTAACCTTCTCCTCCCTTTCTGCGCCCCTCCCCTGCACCCTATTTCTTCCTCTTCCTTTGTAGGGTACCGAGGGGGGTCCGTCGTTGCCCAGGTGCTACGGCGGATTCCCTACGAAGCTTCCCCACAATGCATCACCAAGCAGAAGAACTACAAGAACCACTCGCATCAGTCGTTTCCCTTTAATGCGCCATCCCACCGCATCCTGTTGATGGCGTGCTCCTGGCTAGTCAGTCAGTTTATTAACTAATCTGTCAATCTCTCTGTCTCTCTGCCTGCCTGCCTGTCGGTCTCCCCGTCAAGGTGCCCGTCCGTCCGCCTCCCTGCTTGTCTGTCCATTGAGAGGCCACCGGTTTGTGTCACGGAGCGTCTGGCTGCAGCGCGAGCTACGAAGTGGGCCTCCACATCAGATCTGCTCCGTCTAACTTCATATCGAGAGCGAGCGTCTGCACATCCGAAAGCCCTCTCATCCTGCTCCCCGTGACCCACCCCCTCCACCCCCCTCCCCCAGCCCGCCACCTGGTGGTGCAGGGACCTTGTCATCTCTTATACACGCCCCGGGTCCCAGCACGCCGCTCTCTGCTGACAACATGCTTGCTATTAAATATTAACACCGCCATTAAAGATCACAGCCAAGTCCCCTTGATGGCAGGGCGCGTCGCACAACACGCTCACGCACACATGCAGGGACAAGTACTGGGGCAAACACCCATGCACAACCCCCCCTCACACTAACACACACACACACGCACACTTTCAAGCTAAACCAATTACACACAAGACGGGGTACCCTGAAGTCCTGACAGGACTTCTTTTGCTCATGTTTAAAATTTGATTATCCGACCACTCCCCCTGCCCGCACCCCCCACCGCACGACATTCTCCCCCCATAAAGGGGGGGGGGACCCCCAGAATTCATCACAGAAAGGTAATTAAAGTTCTAATTTGTGAACTGCGGGTTCTATCTTGACGGTTATCAAGTGTTTGCGCCTTCCTCCTTGACAGGGGAACATAATTTATGGCTTTATGATTAATTAATCCTCTGACGAGGGTGTGGGTCCGTCAGGGGGAGAGCCGAGGAAGAACTTCTTTAGTCGGGATGGACGGGAAACTAGGGCGGCGCAACAGGCTGCTGCAGCAGCACTTCACAGACTCTTTGGTGCTGAACTACAACCGCTGATTAGGACCCCAGTGAACCGCTTCACACACTGTGGCGGAGACGCAGACCGGGTTCAGGCCAGCACTGGCATACAGGCCCCAGCTTTCTGTACTTGGCCAATTAGCCCCCGCCCCCTCTGCCGGTCCGGGGAGGGCTGCAGACTACCACACGCCTCCTCCCATACACGTGGAGTCGCCCAGCCCCTTCTTCTCACCTGACAGTGAGGAGTTTCACCAGGGGGGGACGTAGCACGTGGGAGGACCACGCTATTCCCCCCCAGTTCCCCCTCCCCGCCGAACGGGCACCCCGGCCGACCAGAGGAGGCGCCAGTGCGGCGAGCAGGACACACACCCACATCCGGCTTCCCACCCGCAGACAAGGCCAATTGTGCCTGTAGGGATGCCCGACCAAGCCGGAGGTAACACGGGGATTCGAACCGGTGATCCCCGTGTTGGTAGGCAACGGAACAGACCGCCACGCCACCCGGACGCCCAGGCCCCAGCTTTTAAAAGCACAGCACACACCCAGGAAGTGACATCAGCAGGGATGCATGAGAGGAGGGCAGGAAAACTTACCTCCGGCTAACAACCGCGCTGTGGGGGAAATGAGAAACCGAGAAGGGGGGAGAGAGAGAGAGAGGGAGGGCGGGGGAGAGAGGGAGGGAGGGAGGGAGGGAGGATGTGGGTGGGGGTCATGGAGAAAACAGAAACAGCGATGAGCGGTGGAAATGGAAGAAGCACAGATAAGGAGGGACGCAGGTTAATAGGAGGCAAAGCGAGGGAGAGGAGGGTGACGGCCTCCGAGGAAGGCGGCGTATCGGCGGCCAGGTGTAATGTACATGATACGCCACTGGTTAGGAGACCGGCGGCGCAGCGAAGACGGCTTTCCCCGCTTTCCACCAGACCCAGGCCCAGGGGCGAGGTTGATTAAGGGAAGACATTTTGCGATAGCAATCAACCCAACTCTCGGAGGACGTCTCGTAGCGAGGGGGACGTCTCGTAGGGAGCGGGACGTCCCGTAGGGAGGGGGACGTCTCGTAGGGAGGGGGACGTCTCGTAGTGAGGGGGAAGTCTCGTAGGGAGGGGGAGGTCTGGTAGGGAGCGGGACGTCGCGTACCGAGGGGGACGTCTCGTAGGGAGGGGGACGTCTCGTAGGGAGCGGGACGTCTCGTAGCGAGGGGGACGTCTCGTAGCGACGGGGACGTCTCGTAGGGAGCGGGACGTCTCGTAGGGAGGGGGACGTTTCGTAGGGAGGGGGACGTCTCGTAGGGAGGGGGACGTCTCGTACCGAGGGGGACGTCTCGTAGGGAGCGGGACGTTTCGTAGGGAGGGGGACGTCTCGTAGCGAGGGGGACGTCTCGTAGGGAGCGGGACGTTTCGTAGCGAGGGGGACGTCTCGTAGGGAGGGGGACGTCTCGTAGGGAGCGGGACGTTTCGTAGGGAGCGGGACGTCTCGTAGCGAGGGGGACACCTGACCTACATGTCTTTGGACTGTGGGAGGAAACCGGAGCCCCCGCAGGGAACATGCAAACTCCACACAGAGGATGACCCGGGATGACCCCCAAGGTTGGACTATCCGGGGCTCGAACCAAGGACCTTCCTTTATCTTTTTTTTTGGGACCACCCCCTTTCCCCCCCAATTGTGTCTGGCCAATTACCCCACTCTCCCGAGCCGTCCCGGTCTCTGCTCCACCCCCTCTGCTGATCCGGAGAGGGTTGCAGACTACCACGTGCCTCCTTCCATACATGTGGAGTCACCAGCCGCTTCTTTTCACCTGACAGTGAGGAGTTTCACCAGGGGGACGTAGCGCGTGGGAGGATCACGCTACTCCCCCCAGTTCCCCCTCCCCCCGTGAGCATGCGCCCCAACCGACCAGAGGAGGCGCTAGAGCAGCGACCATGACACACACCCACGTTCGGCTTCCCACCCGCAGAAACGGCCAATTATGTCTGTAGGGACGCCCGACCAAGCCGGAGGTAACACGGGGGTTCGACCCGGCGATCTCCGTGTTGGTAGGCAACGGAATAGACCGCCACGCCACCCGGACACCCTGATCCCAGGATCTTCTTGCTGTGAGGCGACCGCACCAACCACTGCACCACCGCGCCCTGGTGCCAAATCCCAAATAAAGTCCCGAAATACAAATAACAAACTAATGACACAACAATAAGCAGAGTCGGTGTTTTCATAAACGCGGTTCCTCTGCTCGCCAGCAGGGTGTGACTCCAGAGGCGTAGCGCTCCGCCTCAGACAGCTGACTTCTCACGCCAGAACCATATTGCTCAAAACCCACAACCGCAACTGACCCGCCTTCCCCAGCTGGCTGAGTGATGGAGTCCCTCCCAGAGGCCAGACTGCTCAGAGCTCTTAAACCAGATTCATGCAGACGTGCTGTTTGCCAAATAAATCCATCCCGAGACTGCCAGAGGTTTCCGACCTGCTCACGTGCAGGCTGCCCGTATGAAGGAGGCCCCGCCTGAACCTGCCAGGGGGAAGACCACCCCAAGTGAACCCTCCTGCCAGCCGCTGCTAGCATCCCAACATCTGTCAAGTCAAACCTGTGGTGTGGAGAAGGAGTCGGACCTCCGATCCAGATTCTGAGATTCAAAGGTTGTTGCTGAGGGCGTAAGGGTGGGGTGGGCGAGGTAGGGGGGGTTTTGGTGGGGTTACCTTATTCGAAGCCCCTCCCTCTATGAGAAGCCAATTCACCGTAAGTTCCTGACCAACCAGATTACACCCCCCCTCTTTTTTTTGTGGATTTCCCCCCTTTTTCTACCCAATTGTACCCCGCTCCCTAAGCCGTCCCGGTCTCTGCTCCACCCCCTCTGCTGATCCGGGGAGGGTGTAGACTACCACGTGCCTCCTCCCATACATGTGGAGTCACCAGCCGCTTCTTTTCACCTGACAGTGAGGAGTTTCACCAGGGGGAGGTAGCGCGTGGGAGGATCACGCTACTCCCCCCACAGCCCGTGAGCAGGCGCCCCGACCGACCAGAGGAGGCGCTAGTGCAGCGACCAGGACACACACCCACATCCGGCTTCCCACCCGCAGACACGGCCAATCGTGTCTGTGGGGACGCCCGACCAAGCCGGAAATAACACAGGGATTCGAACCGGCGATCCCGGTGTTGATAGGCAACGGACTAGACCACTACGCTACCTGGACGCCCTAGACCCCCTCTCTTTTAAACGGGGGGGACGTCTTTATCTCAGCATGCATATTATCATCAGTTCATATCTGTCGAAGTTTTTTAAAAGCGTGTTAAAGTTTCCCGTTTTCACAGAATGAAGTAGATTTGTGATGTGATCTGACGTGATCTGACGTGATGTGACGTGATGTGACGTGATCTGACGTGACGTGACGTGACGTGATGTGAACAACAGCGCTGTGGCCGTGCGAGTCTGAATGTGATTGGAGGATTTTCTTTGTGATGTGCAGGCAAAGGTGCTTCGATTGCCCAGTTTTTCAGAGCATGACATCACAGGGTCTCACATGACATCACAGGGTCTCACATGACATCACAGGGTCTCACATGACATCACAGGGTCGCACATGACATCACAGGGTCGCACATGACATCACAGTGTCTCACATGACATCACAGGGTCTCACATGACATCACAGGGTCTCACATGACATCACAGGGTCTCAGATGACATCACAGGGTCTCAGATGAGATCACAGTGTCTCAGATGACATCACAGGGTCTCACATGACATCACAGGGTCTCACATGACATCACAGGGTCTCAGATGACATCACAGTGTCTTATATGACATCACAGGGTCTTACATGACATCACAGGGTCTCATATGACATCACAGGGTCTCAGATGACATCACAGTGTCTTATATGACATCACAGGGTCTTACATGACATCACAGGGTCTCACATGACATCACAGTGTCTCACATGACATCACAGGTCTCATATGACATCACAGGGTCTCACATGACATCACAGGGTCTCACATGACATCACAGGGTCTCATATGACATCACAGGGTCTCACATGACATCACAGGGTCTCACATGACATCACAGGGTCTCACATGACATGACATGACAGGGTCTTACATGACATCACAGGGTCTCACATGACATCACAGGGTCTCACATGACATCACAGGGTCTCACATGACATGACATCACAGGGTCTCACATGACATCACAGGGTCTCACATGACATCACAGGGTCTCACATGACATGACATCACAGGGTCTCACATGACATCACAGGGTCTCACATGACATCACAGGGTCTTACATGACATCACAGGGTCTCACATGACATCACAGTCTTACATGACATCACAGGGTCTTACATGACATCACAGGGTCTCACATGACATCACAGTGTCTTATATGACATCACAGGGTCTGACATGACATCACAGGGTCTCACATGACATCACAGGGTCTCACATGACATCACAGGGTCTCACATGACATCACAGGGTCTCGCGCTGTCATTTGGTTTGGTATACTTTATTGATCCCGTGGGGCAGTTCCTCTCTGCATGTAACCCACCCTACAGCCAGGGGCAGTGGGAAGCCGCCGTGCAGCACCCGGGGACCAACTCCGGTTTGTCTTGCCATGCCTTGCTCAGGGGCAACGACAGGGGTGTTAACCCTAACACGCATGTCTTTTTGATGGTGGGAGGAAACCCACCGCAGACACGGGGAGAACATGCAAACTCCACACAGGACACAACACCCCCCCCCCCCCAAGGTTGGACAACCCCGGGGTTCGAACCCGGGGCCTTCTTGCTGTGAGGCGACAGCGCTAACCACTGGGCCTCCGTGCCAGCGCCGCCATCTCCGTGTTTCGGATTGTCCTGCTGTAAACTGATAAGAGCGACCCGTCTCCACTAATCCGTCTCTGCCTAAAGGCCCAAAGCTGCGACTGGGGTCAACATGTCGCCATCGCCACAGACATGAAGACCACGCCGAGGGGAGAGGAGCCTAGCGGAGACGCCTGGAAAACAGCCCCGCTCCCTCTCTCGGCCCGGTGACGTGAGTCCAGCTGATTGGTTGACATCATCCACCTGTTTAACTTAGACGGCACGTCAGCAGACGGGGGCCCGGGACGCCCCACCGCCCTGGGTGTAGCGTACACCACCACTAAATGACACGAATAAGGGCCGACAAAAACAGAACACAAAAAACCACCAGGCACAAAAAGTCATCCGCCGAGGCCTCTCATTAGACGACAGGATGCGCTGTACGTGGATGAAGAGGGAGAGGCAGAGGCAGAGGGAGGCAGAGAGAGGGAGAAGGAGAGAGAGGGAGAGGCATAGAGAGAGAAGGAGAGGGAGGGAGAGGGAGAGAGAGGGAGAAGGAGAGGGAGGGAGAGGCAGAGAGAGGGAGAAGGAGAGGGAGAAGGAGAGGGAGGGAGAGGCAGAGAGAGGGAGAAGGAGAGAGAGGGAGAGGCAGAGAGAGGGAGAGGGAGAGAGAGGCAGAGAGAGGGAGGGAGAAGGAGAGGGAGGGAGAAGGAGAGGGAGGGAGAGGGAGAAGGAGAAGGAGAGAGAGGCAGGGAGAGGCAGAGAGAGGCAGAGAGAGAGAAGGAGAGGCAGAGAGAGGGAGAGGGAGAGAGAAGGAGAGGCAGAGAGAGAGAAGGAGAGGCAGGGAGAGGGAGAGGGAGAGAGAGGCAGAGAGAGCGAAGGAGAGGGGGGAGAGGGAGAAGGAGAGGGAGGGAGAGGGAGAAGGAGAGGGAGAAGGAGAGGGGAGGAGAGGGAGGGAGAGGGAGAAGGAGAGGGAGAAGGAGAGGGGGGAGAGGGAGAAGGAGAGGGAGAAGGAGAGGGAGAAGGAGAGGGAGAAGGAGAGGGGAGGAGAGGGAGAAGGAGAGGCAGGGAGAGGCAGAGAGAGGGAGAAGGAGAGAGAGAGGGAGAAGGATAGGGAGAGGGAGAGGGAGAGGGGGGGAGAGGGAGAGGGAGGAAGAGGGAGAGGGGGGGGAGAGGGAGAGGGAGAGAGAGGGAGAAGGAGGGAGAGGGAGAAGGAGAGGGGGGGAGAGGGAGAGGGAGGAAGAGGGAGAGGGGGGGAGAGGGAGGGAGAGGGAGAGGGAGAGAGGATGATGCCTCTTTAGCCCAGAGAGATTTACGGTGACAGCTTCTAGCCCTTCACATCTTCATCATAACGTACCCTTCCCTTTTAACAAACAAGGACAAAACTTCCACACTGGCGCAAGGCGCCAAAGGGGCGGCGGCGGGGCGTCCCGTCACATCAGGAACTCCCCGCCTCACGACGCCTCCGTCACCGAGGAGGGATGCTAATTAACCTGTCTGTGCCGCGAGGCAGCTTATCGGCTCTCTAAATCACATGCAGTCCTTGGTTTATCATCACTAGAAGCCAGTGCATTAACTGCTGTGGGCGACTTGCTTCATTATCATTAGTACAGTGGCGCCCCAGCCACGCCGATGTGGAGCCAGATGTGATGTGGAGCCAGATGTGATGTGGGGCCAGATGTAATGTGGAGCCAGATGTGATGTGGGGCCAGATGTAATGTGGAGCCAGATGTGATGTGGGGCCAGATGTAATGTGGAGCCAGATGTAATGTGGAGCCAGATGTAATGTGGAGCCGGATGTGATGTGGAGCCAGATGTGATGTAGAGCCAGATGTGATGTGGAGCCAGATGTGATGTAGAGCCAGATGTAATGTGGAGCCGGATGTGATGTGGAGCCAGATGCGATGTGGAGCCGGATGCGATGTGGAGCCAGATGCGATGTGGAGCCAGATGTGATGTGGAGCCAGATGCGATGTGGAGCCAGATGTGATGTGGAGCCAGATGTGATGTGGAGCCAGATGCGATGTGGAGCCAGATGCGATGTGGAGTCAGATGCGATGTGGAGCCGGATGCGATGTGGAGCCAGATGCGATGTGGAGCCAGATGTGATGTGGAGCCGGATGCGATGTGGAGCCAGATGCGATGTGGAGCCAGATGTGATGTGGAGCCAGATGCGATGTGGAGCCAGATGTGATGTGGAGCCAGATGTGATGTGGAGCCAGATGTGATGTGGAGCCAGATGCGATGTGGAGCCAGATGTGATGTGGAGTCAGATGTAATGTGAAACCAGATGTGTGAAGACAGATGTGATGTAGAGCCAGTTGTGATGTGAAGCCAGATGTGATGTGGAGTCAGATGTGAGCACACTGACTGTCCAGAGTGCAGGCACAATAACAGTGTCTCATTCAACACGGGCCAGCCTGGGAGCCCCAACACACCCATGATGAGACAGACACACACACACACACACACCGATAGGAACATCAACACACACACACACACACATACACTCGGTAATACACTTACACACACACCAATAGGTACATCAATACATACACACACACACACACGATAATAGACTTACATACACACTGATAGGAACGTCAATACACAACTATGCACACACAATCATACAGTAAACACGATAACACAGTTACACATACACCGATAGGAACATGGGTACACAACTACGTACGCGCGTGCACGTGCGCACGCACATGCTCACGCACTTGTGAGTGAGAGCAGTGTTACATAGGCGGTGTTACATAGGCGGTGTTACACAGGCGGTGTTACATAGGAGATGTTACATAGACAGTGTTACACAGGCGGTGTTACATAGAAGATGTTACATAGGCAGTGTTACACAGGCAGTGTTACATAGGCAGTGTTACACAGGCGGTGTTACATAGGAGATGTTACACAGGCGGTGTTACATAGGAGATGTTACATAGGGGGTGTTACATAGGAGATGTTACATAGGAGGTGTTACACAGGCGGTGTTACATAGGAGATGTTACACAGGGGGTGTTACATAGGAGATGTTACACAGGGGGTGTTACATAGGGGGGTGTTACATAGGAGATGTTACACAGGGGGTGTTACATAGGAGATGTTACACAGGTGGTGTTACATAGGAGATGTTACACAGGGGGTGTTACATAGGAGATGTTACACAGGTGGTGTTACATAGGAGATGTTACACAGGGGGTGTTACATAGGAGATGTTACACAGGGGGTGTTACATAGGAGATGTTACACAGGGGGTGTTACATAGGAGATGTTACATAGGCGGTGTTATATAGGAGATGTTACATAGGCAGTGTTACATAGGCGGTGTTACATAGGCGATGTTACATAGGCGTTGTTACACAGGTGGGGTTACATAGGCGGAAACGTTAACCACAGACAAGCAATTGGAGAATGCACACACGTGTGTATTGGAAGGATCAAACCATCATCATCATCATCATCATCATCAGAGTGTTCTCCTGCACGATACGGCTTAATCAAATCTGTCTCGTTACAAAAGAACGAGTCCTTCTCTGTCTGTCTGTCTCCTTCCACCACACACACACACACAGACACACACACACACACACACACACACACAGATAGCCAGGGTCTGAGTCACAGTGTCAGTTCACTGCTGATATACCCTCTCTCTCTCTGTCTCCTCTTTTTTCTCTCTTTGTCTGTCTCTCTCCCTCTCCGTCTATCTGTCTCTCTCCGTCTGTCTATCTCTGTCCGTCTCCCGCCACAGCTCATTAGAGGCGATCATCATCTGACTTATGGCTATTTCCGTCAGCGGGACTTGCAGGGCTTCCAGGTCTGCGACGCACAACACTAAATAAAGCTACACCGAGTGAAGGAGCGGAAGGATGAAAGGGTGACGGTGCAGAGAGACAGAGAAATGGAGAGGTGGAGAGACGGCATAGACAAATGAACAGGGGGGCGTGATGATGAGATGCCAAGATGAAGGACAGGACGGAGGGCTGACTGAGGAGAGACGGTGCAGGAGGGGTGTACGGGGGGTGGGGGGATACGGGGACGGGCAGAAAGACGGGGAGGATGTGTGACGTCACTGTCGATGGATAGATGGCGAAGGAGAGGAAAATGAACAAGTGGCTATAAGAACAGGGGAATGAGGGATGATGAAGACAATGAGGGACACAGGTGTATAATGAGTATTAAGGAACAGGACTGACAGGAGGATGGTGAAATGGAGGGATGTTGAGACTGAGAAACTGAACAGGAGATGGGTGGATGTCAGGACGGAGACAGAATGATTTGTTTACAGGATGAGAGAGAGAGACACACACAGACAGAGAGAGCGAGAGCGAGAGAGGGACAGAGGGAGAGAGAGAGAGAGAGAGAGAGACAGAGAGAGAGAGAGAGAGAGAGAGAGGGAGAGAGAGAGAGAGAGAGGGACAGAGGGAGAGGGAGAGAGCGAGAGAGACAGAGAGAGAGACAGAGAGAGAGAGACAGAGAGAGAGAGAGAGGGGGGGAGAGGGAGAGACAGACAGAGAGAGAGAGAGAGACAGAGAGAGAGAGAAGGAGAGAGAGAGAGAGAGAGAGCAAGAGAGAAAGAGGTAGAGAGCGAGAGAGAAAGAGAGAAAGAGGGAGAGAGAGAGAGAGAGAGAGACCGAGAGAGAGAGAGAGAGAGAGAGCAAGAGAAAGACAGAGAGAGCAAGAGAGACAGAGAGAGAGAGAGAGAGAGAGAGAGAGAGAGAGAGCAAGAGAGACAGAGAGAGAGAGAGAGAGAGAGAGAGAGAGAGAGAGAGAGAGAGAGAGAGAGAGAGAGAGGAAGAGAGACAGAGAGAGAGGGGGGGGAGTGAGGGACAGAGTGAGTGAGAGAGAGAGGGGGGGGAGTGAGGGACAGAGTGAGTGAGAGAGAGAGGGGGGGGGTGAGGGACAGAGTGAGTGAGAGAGAGGGGGAGTGCAAGGCCTCAGGACTTGGGGGACGATCCACTCTTGTCCATAACTAGCCAATCAGGAAGCTCCATCACAGGCACATTTCCTACATTACCAAGGATGAGTCATCATCCTCTACAAGGCCGTAAGAAACACACACACACACACACACACACACACACACACACACACACAAGGACAGCAGGCATGTATACACAAACACACACACCCTTCTCAATGAGAGCCTACAAAAAAATAACTACACAAAACCAACACACAACCAAACACGGACACGCAAACGCACCACTGTATTAATTTACACATATACGTACACACATGTAGACGCCAACTTATCCTTACTCTAACGCACACATGTAGTGGGAACACACCGACAATATCCAGACGCACACTCACAGTTGTATCCATGCTGCATGCACAGGCCAGCCTGCACGAGCCTCACAGACGTGCTGTGGGCTCCTGAAGGAGACCGGACGAGGGCCCGGGACGCTCCAACCGCCTCCATCATCGTCCTCTGTACCGGCGGTACCACACACACCTCGCCCCGCTATCGTCACTATACAAATACAAAATGTCTTCCACGCCGTGTCCCACACCACTGAAACTGGCTTCTCACATGACACGATGATGGACACGCGGGTACAGACCGGACTATAGACTGGATAGAGCCTTCACCTGAATCTGTGTCAACTAATGTCCTAATATGTTCAAGTATGTCCGCTTCCGGTGTGGGAAGATGGCGGCGCGGATTCACGTTTGCAGCGGCCTCAGCCAGTACCGTCCAAGCAGTGCCTTTGTCCACGTCTAAGTTTGTGTCTTGGTTTGGTGGCTGGGAGAGCTGGCGCTGGACCGGCTGGGAGAGCTTGGTCTGCTGCCTCCTGTGGGCCCAGGGACCACGGCCCTGCCTGGAGCTGTGCCCAAAGAGGAAACACCAAGGGCGGTCTGACAGGATGCAGAAGCGGGGCAGGCTAAGCTAACGGCTAGCCTATGCAGACCGGCAGTTCCGACAGTCATCCTGGCGTTCGCTCTCTTGGACAGTGAATTTTTAATTTTTTATATATGTTGGATATAAGTGTTTTTGGAGTTTTTTGTAGTTTGGATATATATGTTCTTGTAGCTTTATGTAGTTTGGATATATGTGTTCTTGTAGTTTTATGTAGTTTGAATATACTATGTGTTCTTGTAGTTTGGATATGTGTGTTCTTGTAGTTTTTTGTAGTTTGGATATACTATGTGTTCTTGTAGTTTGGATATAAGTGTTCTTGTAGTTTTTTGTAGTTTGGATATATGTGTTCTTGTAGTTTTTTGTAGTTTGGATATATGTGTTCTTGTAGTTTTTTGTAGTTTGGATATATGTGTACTTGTAGTCTTTTGTAGTTTGGATATATGTGTACTTGTAGTCTTTTGTAGTTTGGATATAAGTGTTCTTGTAGTCTTTTTTAGTTTGGATATATGTGTACTTGTAGTCTTTTGTAGTTTGGATATATGTGTTCTTGTAGTTTTTTGTAGTTTGGATATATGTGTTCTTGTAGTCTTTTGTAGTTTGGATATATGTGTTCTTGTAGTTTTTTGTAGTTTGGATATATGTGTTCTTGTAGTTTTATGTAGTTTGGATATACTATGTGTTCTTGTAGTTTGGATATGTGTGTTCTTGTAGTTTTTTGTAGTTTGGATATACTATGTGTTCTTGTAGTTTGGATATAAGTGTTCTTGTAGTTTTATGTAGTTTGGATATATGTGTTCTTGTAGTCTTTTGTAGTTTGGATATATGTGTTCTTGTAGTTTTTTGTAGTTTGGATATATGTGTTCTTGTAGTCTTTTGTAGTTTGGATATATGTGTTCTTGTAGTTTTTTGTAGTTTGGATATATGTGTTCTTGTAGTTTGGATATATGTGTTCTTGTAGTCTTTTGTAGTTTGGATATATGTGTTCTTGTAGTTTTTTGTAGTTTGGATATATGTGTTCTTGTAGTTTGGATATATGTGTTCCTGTAGTTTTATGTAGATAGGATATATGTGTTCTTGTAGTCTTTTGTAGTTTGGATATATGTGTTCCTGTAGTTTTATGTAGATAGGATATATGTGTTCTTGTAGTCTTTTGTAGTTTGGATATATGTGTTCTTGTAGTCTTTTGTA
The DNA here is from genome assembly GCA_022114975.2 of Lampris megalopsis. Classification (NCBI taxonomy): domain Eukaryota; kingdom Metazoa; phylum Chordata; class Actinopteri; order Lampriformes; family Lampridae; genus Lampris; species Lampris megalopsis. Next base: position 248,295 of record JAJHIY020002110.1, on the reverse strand, counting down.
GTTTGGATATATGTGTTCTTGTAGTCTTTTGTAGTTTGGATATATGTGTTCTTGTAGTTTTTTGTAGTTTGGATATATGTGTTCTTGTAGTTTTTTGTAGTTTGGATATAAGTGTTCTTGTAGTTTTTTGTAGTTTGGATATATGTGTACTTGTAGTCTTTTGTAGTTTGGATATATGTGTACTTGTAGTCTTTTGTAGTTTGGATATAAGTGTTCTTGTAGTCTTTTTTAGTTTGGATATATGTATTCTTGTAGTGTTTTGTAGTTTGGATATATGTGTTCTTGTAGTTTTATGTAGTTTGGATATATGTGTTCTTGTAGTCTTTTGTAGTTTGGATATATGTGTTCTTGTAGTCTTTTGTAGTTTGGATATATGTGTTCTTGTAGTTTTTTTGTAGTTTGGATATACTATGTGTTCTTGTAGTTTGGATATATGTGTTCTTGTAGTTTTATGTAGTTTGGATATACTATGTGTTCTTGTAGTTTGGACATGTGTGTTCTTGTAGTTTTATGTAGTTTGGATATATGTGTTCTTGTAGTCTTTTGTAGTTTGGATATATGTGTTCTTGTAGTTTTTTGTAGTTTGGATATATGTGTTCTTGTAGTCTTTTGTAGTTTGGATATATGTGTTCTTGTAGTTTTTTGTAGTTTGGATATATGTGTTCTTGTAGTTTGGATATATGTGTTCTTGTAGTCTTTTGTAGTTTGGATATATGTGTTCTTGTAGTTTTTTGTAGTTTGGATATATGTGTTCTTGTAGTTTGGATATATGTGTTCCTGTAGTTTTATGTAGATAGGATATATGTGTTCTTGTAGTCTTTTGTAGTTTGGATATATGTGTTCCTGTAGTTTTATGTAGATAGGATATATGTGTTCTTGTAGTCTTTTGTAGTTTGGATATATGTGTTCTTGTAGTCTTTTGTAGTTTGGATATATGTGTTCTTGTAGTCTTTTGTAGTTTGGATATATGTGTTCTTGTAGTTTTTTGTAGTTTGGATATATGTGTTCTTGTAGTTTTTTGTAGTTTGGATATAAGTGTTCTTGTAGTTTTTTGTAGTTTGGATATATGTGTACTTGTAGTCTTTTGTAGTTTGGATATATGTGTACTTGTAGTCTTTTGTAGTTTGGATATAAGTGTTCTTGTAGTCTTTTTTAGTTTGGATATATGTGTACTTGTAGTCTTTTGTAGTTTGGATATATGTGTTCTTGTAGTTTTTTGTAGTTTGGATATACTATGTGTTCTTGTAGTTTGGATGTGTTGTTGTCTTTGTGTTGCACTGCTGTGGGCTGGGGAAATGATATTTCATCTCATTTCATGTGTGCAGGTGCATGGAATGAAATGACAAACAAATGTTCCTGATCCTGATTCCTGATCTAATGATGTCATACGTGCTGTCCACCATTTTGTTAATGAAAAGTGCTTTTTTAATACGCTCCTTTCTTTCTTTCTTTCTGGGAAACGGACTGCATTTTATGTGGCGCTTCTCTAGCTGCAACAGCCACTCAATGCGCTTTACAATTAATTAATGCCGCTCACACACACACACACACACCATCATCAGCAGTCACTCGGGGTCGAGTATGACTGTCCTCCTTCTGGGTCCTTGTGGGTATCCTTGCAGGAGGACGCCTGTGCGTGACAACTTTTTACGCGGAGAGGCTGATGCGCCTGCAGCCACCACAGGGTCCTTGGTGGGGGTGGCCAGACTCCAATGGCATGGAGAACCAAGACGATTGGGGACCGCCCTCTTTTGCAGCCTTCATCCACCTTCACTGCCATTGTGACCTGGAGACGTCTTCCGCCAGTTCCGCCGTTGAGGTCTTTGTTGGATTGCGCTTCGTGTGGAACCTCCCCCTTGAGGTATCCACCTTGGGTGACCCTACCAGGAGCCAAGCTCCGGAAGGCACAGCTCTTGGGATCATTGGTACACACAAGCTTCTCCACCACGACATGGAGATGGATACAGGAGAAGACACACACACAACCATGCAAGGTAACAACCAGCTCATGGGGAGCAGTCTGGGGTGAGGCGTCTTGCTCAGGGCCACCTCCGCATCGTTGCCAGGAGGAGCCGAGGATTGAACCGGCAACCCTTCAGTTACCAGGCGACCTGCTCCACCTCCTGAGCCACTGTCGCCTCAGTTACTTCGGTTGAATTAAGCTCAGTTCAGCGTGACTGGGTGCAGTTCGGCGAGGACCACAGCACAAAGCAGCACCGCCACAGCCCGGGGCGGAAAGCCGCAGCCACGAGAGCAATAAGCAGGGGGAGAAGGGTAATCACTGCAGCAAATTACCGCAGTTCATTAAAGATGATCCAGTGCTCATCTGAGTTGTGACTCTTAATTTCATTTGGGTGTGATGAGAAAACCATGAGGGAGAACAAGAAACTACACAGAAGACGGAGGTTCAGTAAAAACGGAGACGCTACTGTAACGGCAGCATTAGTGATGCGTGTCCGCAATTTATCTGTTTTGTCTCTCTCTCTCTCTGTGTTCCTGTAGGTATCAAATACACTCCAATCTAGCATCTTCATTCAGACCTGCTACACAAAATGTGTAATAGGCCTGAAATCCATCCATACACACACACTACAGGCTGTGGTGTCACACACCTCAACATGTCACCCTAACGTCAGCTCGGGCGGAGAACCACGCCGCACCATGATCTGTAGCTCACCGAGGAGAACAAACGCACTTCTGCAGAGCTTCGCTAGTCCAGGAACACAACACGCGCAACGTGTCATAGGTGCCTGCAGAGGGAATCGAACCCCTAACTTAAGCAGCATCAGTGCCATGCTCAAGCTTTACGCTGCCTTAAGCCCAGATCCTCTACCGGCCGAGCTACACGGGACCGCTTGGAAGCAGTTCAGTGACATTCTGGGAAGCCCAGATAACCTCCTTCTGGACAGGCCGGACTCCTAACGGGCCCGCATGGAGCTCCCACCTTCACACCGAGTCCTGCTCCGCCCACCGCTTAGTCTTTGTGAGGCTCTCCCTCTCTCTTTCTGCCCTTTTCCATGCCAGCTCACTCGCCCCTTCCCTCTTGCCATCTCCTTCCTACCTCTCACGGCGCCTCCTGTTACCTTTCTATCTTTCCGTCTCACAGTATTGTTATCTCCTGCTGCCCGCCTCGTTCTCTGTCCACCTCGCCGCTCAGCAGCGCCCTCTTCTCCTCCACCTGGCTGTGCGTCTCTTTATCCGTCTCTCAGCATACTTATACTTTCTTGCACCTCTCTGCGTCTGCCTTGCTTTGTGTGCGCCTCTCCTTCTCTCTCTCCTTCTCTCTCTCTGTCTGTCCCTGACGATGGGTCCCTGTCACGGGATGCTCTGTGGGTCAGGTGCTGAAAGGCTCACTCCACTTGTTAATGGGCTGTTTATACTGCCGCTGTTTATACTGCCTCTGCTATCAGCTGCCCCGCCACGCCAGCAGCAGCAGCAGCAGCAGGTCACCCTCCTCACCCACGTCCACACACTGCACCTTTTGTGTGTCTGCATGTCCAGTTGTGTGTCTGCTTGTCCAGTTGTGTGTGTGTATGTCCAGTTGTGTGTGCGCGTGTCCACTAATGTGTATTTGTGTCCAGTTGTGTGTGTGCATGTCCAGTTGTGTGTGTGTGTCCAGTTGTGTGTATGTGCATTTCCAGTTGTGTGTGTCCATTTGTGTGTGTATGCATGTCCAGTTGTGTGTATGCGTGTCCACTTATGTGTATTTGTGTCCAGTTGTGTGTGTGCATGTCCAGTTACATGTGTGTGCATGTCCAGTTATGTGTGTGTGCAAGTCCAGTTGTGTGTGTGTGTCCAGTTGTGTGTATGTGTGTCCAGTTGTGTGTGTGCACGTGCACATGTCCAGTTGTGTGTGTGTGTGTGTCCAGGTGTGCGTTTACCCCCTAAACATGCACTGTTGCATGCAAAAATGTGCATGCATGTATTACATGTACAGTATACCCACACACATAACTTTCACAGTATCTTGTGAATTCACGTGCATGCACACACATAGAACACACAGACCTTGCACACACACACATAATGCTTATCACACATATCTCACATACTATATCACTACTACACCTTTTCACTTCATGCACATAGTTGTATGGTTTCATGGAAGCATCTGCAATGCACACACACACACACACACACACTGCAATGCACTACAGGGGCTTTCTCTGTGGAGAGGCTGTGCAGGACTTGTGCTGAGCTCATCAGCGAGGGAAGCGGGTCCGGACTGCAGACTGGGATGTGGTGTGGCTGCTGTGCTGATGTCATTCCGGGCTGCAGACTGGGATGTACTGTGGCTGCTGTGCTGACGTCATTCTAGGCTGCAGACTGGGATGTACTGTGGCTGCTGTGCTGACATCATTCTAGGCTGCAGACTGGGATGTGGTGTGGCTGCTGTGCTGACGTCATTCTGGGCTGCAGACTGGGATGTAGTGTGGCTGCTGTGCTGACGTCATTCTAGGCTGCAGACTGGGATGTAGTGTGGCTGCTGTGCTGACGTCATTCTAGGCTGCAGACTGGGATGTACTGTGGCTGCTGTGCTGACATCATTCTAGGCTGCAGACTGGGATGTACTGTGGCTGCTGTGCTGACGTCATTCCGGGCTGCAGACTGGGATGTACTATGGCTGCTGTGCTGACGTCATTCCGGGCTGCAGACTGGGATGTACTGTGGCTGCTGTGCTGACGTCATTCTAGGCTGCAGACTGGGATGTACTGTGGCTGCTGTGCTGACATCATTCTAGGCTGCAGACTGGGATGTACTGTGGCTGCTGTGCTGACGTCATTCTAGGCTGCAGACTGGGATGTACTGTGGCTGCTGTGCTGACGTCATTCCGGGCTGCAGACTGGGAGGTACTGTGGCTGCTGTGCTGACGTCATTCCGGGCTGCAGACTGGGATGTAGTGTGGCTGCTGTGCTGATGTCATTCCGGGCTGCAGACTGGGATGTAGTGTGGCTGCTGTGCTGACGTCATTCTGGGCTGCAGACTGGGATGTACTGTGGCTGCTGTGCTGACGTCATTCTGGGCTGCAGACTGGGATGTACTGTTGCTGCTGTGCTGACATCACTGATGGAGCCCTGAGTACTGATTAATGGCTCTGCTTGGCAAAGACACACTGAAGCAGCATAGCCAGCCCCCCCCCCCCGGGCTCCTTGGCAGGTGCATGTCCCACAGGCCAGACCCCAAATTTACCTTACAGGTCCACTACACACACTTCACGATATACGCTCAACACACTTAGCATTAATATCTGTTATCATTTATATTTTGCATTTTGTCCAGAACTGAGTTTTCTTCCTTAATACTTTTATTAGTTATTCTCTGGGTACTCTGTAACAGGTTTCTTTTCCCAAACTTAAAACTACAGACTTCTCCTAGACCTTGTTTTCCAGACTTAGACACATGGTAGAGTTGCAGTCAGCGGTTGAATAAGGCGTAATACATTGGGCCCGGATGTTTCTAAGACAAATAGCATTGTCTTAGGTTCAAACTACATGTGCGTAAGTATTTTAACACACACACACACACACACACACACACAGACTTTCTTCTCAAGATGAAACATCCATTATTAGAAAAGAAGCGACACCTCGGGGTGCCAGATTTAGACTTTATCAACACTGGTGGGACACCACGCGTGGGCACACCCATGTGGGCTCAGTTGTTCCACAGAGGCTTCCCAGATAAAAGCTGCACAATGTCAGCCACTATAGGACCCATTTGGACCTTGTCTACTACCACTACTAATTTCAGCTGCTCCCGTTAGGGGTCGCAACAGCGGATCATCCGTTTCCACCTCTTCCTGTCCTCTGCATCTTCCTCTGTCATATCAGCCACCTGCATGTCCTCCCTCACCACATCCATAAACCTCCTCTTTGGCCTTCCTCTTCCCTGGCAGCTCCATATTCAGCATCTTTCTCCCAGTATACTCAGCATCTCTCCTCCACACATGTCCAAGCCATCTCAATCTTGTCTCTCTTGCTTTGTCTCCAAACCGTCCAACCTGAGCTGTCCCTCTAATATAATCACACCTAATCCTGTCCTTCTTCATCACTCCCAATGAAAATCTTAGCATCTTCAACCCTGCCACCTCCAGCTCCGCCTCCTGTCTTTTCATCAGCGCCACTGTCTCCAAACCATATAACATAGCTGGTCTCACAACCATCTTGTAAACCTTCCCTTTCACTCTTGCTGGTACCCTTCTGTCACATATCACTCCTGACACTCTTCTCCACCCACTCCACCCTGCCTGCACTCTCTTCTTCACCTCTCTTCTGCACTCCCCGTTACTTTGGACAGTTGACCCCAAGTATTTAAATTCATATGCCTTCGTCACCTCCACTCCTTGCATCCTCACCATTCCACTGTCCTCTCTCTCATTCCCGCATAGGTATTCCGTCTTGCTCCCACTGACTTTCATTCCTCTTCTCTCCAGTGCATACCTCCACCTCTCCAGGCTCTCCTCCACCTGCACCCTACTCTCGCTACAGATCACAATGTCATTCGCAAACATCATAGTCCACGGAGACTCCTGCCTGATCTCATCCGTCAACCTGTCCACCACCATTGCAAACAAGAAAGGGCCTAGTAATCAACACTTATCATTTAAACTTAGTGGTGAGGGAGACTTTGAGGGAAATATTGGGTCTGTTGATTTAAATCAGTGTGCTTGGAGGCCTCTTGTTCCGAGGAACTCCTACAACATGTCAGAGAAATTGAGTAGTGGCTGTTCTGACAAATGAGGTAGATCCTCATTTAGGGTGGAGACTTCAGAAAAATGGCTATCTCCACCTACCTTCAAATGAAGATAGTCCCTCATTTTTATGACACATCCATGTTTCCCTCCTATCCCTTCCCATCCATACAACGTTTGCAGTGGCCTCACCCAGTACTGGCATGGGAAGATGGCGGCGCGAATTCACGTTTGCAGTGGCCTCACCCAGTACTGGCCATGCAGTGTCTTTGTCCACATCTGCATCCAAGTTTGTGTCTTCGTTTGATGGCTGGGAGAGCTTGGTTTGCTGCATCTGGTGGGCTCAGGGACCACGGCCCTGCCTGGAGTTGCACCCAAAGATGAAACACCAATATGCTGCATACATGTGTTTTTGTAGTTTGGATATATGTGTTCTAGTAGTTTGGATATGTGTTTGTGTCTTTGTGTTGCACTGCTTTGGGCTGGGGGAAACGATATTCCGTTTCACTTCATGTGCGCAGGTGCATGAAATGACAAATAAATGCTCCCGATTCCTGGTGTTTGGGGCTGTATCTAAATTCAGGGGACAAGAGTTTGAGGAAACGAACCTTCAGTAAGATCAACCCACTGCGCTGTGTGCGCCATTACATGGGAATATGTTTTGTTGTCTTCAGTTGTGAAAGCAGCCGGCGGAGGTTCTTTCAGCTGCCTCAAAGCTCTCGTGGCCTTGTAGCCACCGAATCCTTTTGTCGGCCTGCTGCCACGTTGCCTGGTGAAAACAGAGGACAGGTCACAAACCTGGATGGTGTTGCCGTCTGCTGTCTCGATGACAGCGTTGAGCTGCCTCATGATGCTGTGGACAAAACAGATGCGGACCTCACCACACACAGCAATCTCCTGGTTTTCAATGAGCCTCTATATAATGGCTCTGGATGTCTGGTGTTCAACCTCGCTAAGAAAACACTTCAGTGCTAACCAGTTTCTCAGCAGTCTATCCACAGCAGGAAACAGGGACAGAAAGCAGGTCAGTTCCTTAGCAGCTCCGCTCACCCCACCTGCATGAAATCAATGAATTCCTTCTCATATTCCTTGCACTAGAAAAAATAAAAAGCCACCGTAAACTTTCAGGACAGTAGCCACAACATCATAAAAGAACAATGTGAGTCCATGTTTGGCGGAACTATGGATTATATGAACACTGCAGTGCGAAGAGATCTTATTGGGGTTTGTTGGCTGACAAGAGGTACTATCAGGGGAATCGCTCAATACACCATGTTTTGATAATCCTTTCTCTTCCAGACAGCTCTTCAAGTGGTCTGCTATGGCCTGCGAGGTCTCACCTGCACCCAGAAAATAGTCTACGACACTAGCACCCCCAAAAAATGAAAATCCTTACGCTACTGCTAATCATGCTAAAGGGAGATAGTAAAATGAAAGATGTAGGTGGACACAATGACAACCATATGACAGACTTGATCTTCAGTTATTTGAGGAACATGGAACTGTGATCGGCGGCACGGTGGCACAGTGGTTAGTGCGGCCACCTCACAGCAAGAAGGTCCTGGGTTCGAGCCCTGGGGTAGTCCAAACTTGGGGGTCGTCCCGGGTCGTCCTCTGTGTGGAGTTTGCATGTTCTCCCCGTGTCTACATGGGTTTCCTCCCACAGTCCAAAGCCATATAGGTCAGGTGAATCGGCCGTACTAAATTGTCCCTAGGTGTGACTCTGTGTGAGTGACGGCCCTGTGATGGTCTGGTGGCCTGTCCAGGGTTTCCCTGCCTGCTGCCCAATGACTGCTGGGATAGGCTCCAGCCTCCCGCTGACCCTGAGAGCAGGATAAGTGTTTTGGATAATGGATGGATGCAACTGTGATCATCAGTCATCATGATTCATCAGATCATAAGTCTTATCCCGGACATATGTAACTTTTGGAGAGATAGGGCCTCTTTAGATCACAATAAATCAACAATTATAACTGTGTGCTGAATAAAATGTGGAATTTTTTACTAACTAATTGATGTGTCCGTTCTTTAAGCAAGTGTTGGCATGGGCGGCATGGTCAAACACTGGCCGGGGTTGTCCAAAGCTATTTCTTTCCCTTTCAAAACCACTGTCAGAAGCTCACCAACCTGTGAACAAATGTTGTATGAATTTTCTGAATCTCACGGTGGCTCCAGAAAGATAATCTTATACAATACATGCATATGCATGTTAGCGTCAGCACTCCTGTCTGTGCTCCTGATCGAGGCAATGGAAAAGAACTGGAGTTGGTCCCTGGCAATGGTGGCTTAGTGGTTAGCACTGTTGCCTCACAGCAAGAAGATCCTGGGTTCAAACCCCAGGTCCTTTCTCTGTGGCGTTTGCATGTTCTCCCCGTGTCTGTGTGGGTTTCTTCCGGGGGCTCCAGTTTCCTCCCACCATCGAAAAGGTTTATACTCCTGTCTGTGCCCCTGAGCAAGGCAATAGAAAGAATAACTGGAGTTGGTCCCCGGGGAACTGCAGCTGCCCAATGCTCCTATACAATAGGAGGAGTTAAATGCAACTGAAAAACTGCACAGTGACAATATAAAGTGGCTTTCTTCTTTTAACCACTCTTCATCCATCCTCACAATCCGCCATCGTCCTCTTTCGTAATCTGGGATATAGGGCATGGGCTCGCCAGCACCTCTCCTGTGCACTAAGACAGGCCCGACTCTGAGGCATGCCTTCGGCCTGGCGGGTAGCAGGGTGACTTCATAGCTCCGAAGCAATACTGCTCCTCCTGCTCCTCCTGGCAGATGTCGAGGGCTCCCCGATGAACTCCCACAACCCTCTCCGCTTCTCCCCTTCCTTCTCATCATCCTCCTCCTCTCCTCTTTCTGGGTGCTCATGGTGTCTGTGGCTGACTGTGTGTCTGTCTCTCCCCATTCATCCCGTTCTTTATTCGCCATCCCTCCTGTTCATTTCTATACCTCGGCTGTTTCCGCCGCTCCCCCTCTTCCCCCATCGTTCTCCCGAGCCACCCACCACTTCATCCCCCGCTTTCCTCTCCGGCTCAACAGTTCAATTGAAATCCATGACACCTAAGCCCCTGACGGAGCTTGGCATCCACGGTAAGCATTACCAGACAACTTTCTTCCCGTGACCTTCCTTCCTTCGGAGGAGGAGCAGGACGTCCGGGGTCATGGGCAGGGCCGCCGGCAGCATGGACGCAGCACCGCAGGGCATGTGCCGTGTCTAAAAGTGAACGCTCATGCCATTTGCTAAGTAAAAAGACCAATCCTTCAGCCGCTATCCAAATCTGTCGAGGCGGGGTGGGCTGGGGGACGAGAACGCCGTATAAATCACTTTGGCGTGACGGAATAAAAGGTATTTGTTTTAAAAGCGGCCGCGTCGGGACGAGGAGCGGAGAGACGACTCTTGACTCGATTACGATCTGGTGACTTTTCCATTGCCGATCCTCGGCACGCGTCTTGTCTGCTTGACCCCCGCCCCCCGCCATGTGCTGAATGCAAGATTGTGATTTTGCGTACATGCAGACGGGGGTGCAGACAGGTCCGGCCGCAAGTGATTGTCCAAGTAGCCCTAGTTTACAACTTTGTCCTTGAGGAGAGAGCAAAGCTGCGGTAAATCACCAGCGCATCCTCGCCCTGCCTGCATTAACGCCACGCGCGCCACACTCGTCACGGCCGGCGGAGCAGCCCGCACACTCCAGAGGTATTGACACTCCTATTTATTCACCACTTCATTCGCAGGAAGTTGGTCAAACAATGAGAGACTGCGGTGGGGAATAAACAAAGACAGAGATGAGAGACAAACTGTGCGAGGTTATAATCACAGTCATGGACAATTGAAGTGACTGTCCGCATATTGCTTCCCACACTAATGCTGCAGCGCCGAATTACCATTTAATTGCATGTTGATACAATCAAGGCTGTTTTGACAGTTAACTCCGGGATTCTGTGTACGGGGGGGGGGGGGGAACACCATCCTTTAATTTAGTTCTTTATAGAGACAAAGAGATTTGCTGGCAGAGACATCAGCCATGTAAAACAAGTGCGATACCTACTTCTGCAAAACCGCTACCATGTTCCTTGCTAATCTGCTAAGCCGTGTGCTTCAAAAGGAGGTTCATCTGTATTTTTTTAAGTCTTTAATTAACAAACTTTGTCTAAATGCATTAGCACAGGAAGGGGGGAGGGCTGCAGCTTCCCCTAGTGGTGGGTGCAGCCCCCCCCCCCCAGTAGCGGCAGGTGGTTGTGTAACCTCTTAGACCCATCAGTATGCCTAACTTTTCCTAACGTACAAATGAAAAATAAATAAAACATACCTTTATTTTAAACAGTGGGTTGGGGCTGCATTTTGTGTGGCTTTCCCCCCCCCATTTTTCTCCCAAATTGTACCCGTCCAATTACCCCACTCTTCCGAGCCGCCCTGGTCGCCGCTCCACCCTCTCTGGCTGCAGACTACCACACGCCTCCTCCCATACTTGTGGAGTCACCAGCCGCTTCTTTTCACCTGACAATGAGGAGTTTCACCAGGGGGGACGTAGCGCGTGGGAGGATCACGCTAGGCGCCTCAACCAACCAGAGAAGGCGTCACGAGATTTCGTGTCATAGTCACGAAATTTAACCTATGAAATCGTGCTGGGGGGACACGATGTCACTTAAGTGTTCTTGTCCAGCACCGCGAAGTTGCATCCAACGCATTCCTATGGGCCAAGATGCTGGCTCTGGCTGGTCTGGCCTCCCGGCTGGGAGACTGCCAGTCACTTACGTAGTTTTTGTGTTGTCAAATATATGTAAGTGACCGGCATTCTCCCGGGAGGCCAGACCAGCCAGAGCCAGCATCTTGATAACGTGGCTCGCGCAAGAAAAAACTGGTCAATTCCCCGAATGTGTATGGTTAATAAATTAAACAAATACCTGCCCTATCAACAGCCAAATTCAGTTTCCCCTCCTTTCTTTCAAACATAGACGAAACCGCCATAGGAATGCACTGGATACAACTTCGTGGTGCCGGACAAGAAGATAACAGTGGCATCGTGTCCCCAGCACGATTTCATAGATTACATTTCGTGACTATAACACGAAATCTCATGATACCTGGTTCCAGCATCCGGCTTCCCACCCGCAGACACAGCCAATTGTGTCTGTAGGGACGCCCGGCCAAGATGGCGGTAACACGGGGATTCAAACCGCCCATGTGTTGGTAAGCAACAAAACAGACCGCTACGCTACCCGGGAATGTACATTTTTAATAACAAAGTGAGTAAACACTCCATTCCACATCTGCTACCCACGCACTGTACAAACAATGACGTCACACTGTAACCCCAACCCTAACCCTAACCCTAAACCCTAACCCTAACCCTAAACCCTAACCCTAACCCTAACCCTAAACCCTAACCCTAACCCTAACGACCAGGGGAGGCGGTCGCTTTGACTGTCGGCGGTTCTGCGCTGGGGGAGCGCAATGGCTGATGGGACTGTTAACGTGAGGTTTAAAATGGTGTTTTAATGGTGTGGCGTTCATGTTGTGGTTATTCTTGTGTTGTTGTTTTGGGCGTTTGACTCAGACGAAGCAGGAAACCGTTTACTGACTAACCGACTGTAGGACCGTGACTGGGACTGATGGCGCCACTTGGGACATGGGGGGGGGCGGGGGGGGGCTCGTCACATTGTTGTCATTTCCGGCCGGTGTGAACAAAAGCGCCCTCCCGGGGTTGTGCGGCGTCACATTAAAAAGAGGTCTCTGCCTCTCCAGTCGGCCTTTCATGCCGGCTCGCCACAACACCATCCGTTTTAGTTGGCAGCCCCCCCCCCTTACTTAAAACATCGTCCCGCGCGCCTGTCTAAACGAATACACAGCATTTCGGGGGCAAACCACTTCAGTGGCTTCTCCCATTGGAGTGACCTCTAATAATGCCGGAGGTGCATTGACTCTTTACAGTCTCCATTATCACGTCTCATCCGGCCTCTGACATTTCTCACGGTGACCCTGGGAAAATAGCAGGGGGCTTTAATGAAGTCAGGGTCCCGCAGCTGCATGAAAAGCGCTGGGCTCCCATTTGAATTAGAGCTATTCATCCATGCCAGGGGGATTTTTCTTTTTCTTTCTGGTGCCGAGGCGACCAAGGGGGGGGGGGATCTCTGAGTCGTGACATTTTTTTTTTTTCTTTGCTGCGGTCGGTGAAGCCGGGCGTGGAGGTGAACACCAATCTGTCTACATCACCAACCACCGAATCCAAACCCTGGGAATTACTATGAGGGAGTTGGTTTGACCAGAATGGAAGAAAAATGAAGAAGAAGAAATGTACCTGAATTTGATATGTGAAACCACCTGAGTGGCTGCAGGCACCATGAAGATATATACTTTTTTTGGGGGGTGGGTGGGTGGGTGGATGGCCCCTCCCCTCCCCCTTTTCTCCCCAATTGTACTTGGCAAATTACCCCACTCTTCCGAGCCGTCCCGGTCGCTGCTGATCCGGGGAGGCCTGCAGACTACCACATGCCTCCTCCGATACATGTGGAGTCGCCAGCCGCTTCTTTTCACCTGACAGTGAGGAGTTTCACCAGGGGGACGTAGCTCGTGGGAGGATCACGCTATTCCCCCCAGTTCCCCCTACCCTCCGAACAGGCGCCCCGACCAACCAGAGGAGGCGCTAGTGCAGCGACCAGGACACATACCCACATCCGGCTTCCCACCTGCAGACAAGGCCAATTGTGTCTGTAGGGATGCCCGACCAAGCCGGAGGTAGAACACGTATTTCTAAGATAACACAATCACATGCAGGTACACACACACATACACACACACACACACACACACACACACACACACACACACACACACACACACACACTTGCATGTCCCCACCTTCCCAGCCGATTCCCGCAGGTCACCTGTGACACAGCATCCTCAAGGCACATTTCATATTTATGGAATAATCTTCATTTTGGCACATTTTCTCCGACATGGCGTCAATGTCACAACAGGCTAATTTAGGAAGTCTCTTGACATATCAAGGTAATCCCTCCTAGGTTTTAATATTAATGGTGTCATCTGTATTCAGAGAGGCGCTGGTGCACTTTGAGAGTACGCCTGAACCCGGAGTGTGTGCTGACAGCACCGAGAGGACTTAACAGATTTCAGACTGGGGACTGAACTGCTAACCTCTGGCTAGCGATGAAGTGAGTTCATAAGGCAGGTGCGCGAGGCGAAACCACAGATTCATGCAAATGAAGGTGAGAGAAAATGGTGCATCAGAGAGCCTCTCCGAGCCTCGTCTCATTGCTCAAACATCAACGCGTGAGAGAGAAAGTTGCAAGCAGCACAGGACAACACTCAGACATAAAATGATAATTTCACCACCTGCCTCTAGTGAGACCCCATCCACCCATTCGTTATCCGAGCCGCTTGTCCTGCTCTCAGGGTCGCGGGCATGCTGGAGCCTATCCCAGCAGTCAGTGGGCAGCAGGCGGGGAGACACCCTGGACAGGCCGCCAGACCTAGGGACAATTCAGTACGGCCGAGTCACCTGACCTACATGCCTTCGGACTGTGGGAGGAAACCTACGCAGACACGGGGAGAACATGCAAACTCCACACAGATGACGACCTGGGACCCCCAAGGTTGGACGACCCCGGGGCTCGAACCCAGTACCTTCTTGCTGTGAGGCGACCGCGCTAACCACTGCGCCGCCCTATTGAGACTCATTTGTTATTCCTAGAAGGATACTGATGCTGCACGCAAGTCTTCCTGCAGAAAGTTTGCTGAAGTTCGGGGGGAAAAAAACCAACATGCCACTTCAGAATGAAGATCAGCTGAACGGGGGGGGGGCTCTCATGAATACATCAGCGTCAATCCGCTCCTGACCCCCAGGTTATTCTGATATGAGCTGCGGTTACAGAGCCAGGAGGAGGTCTCGGGGTCGCGTCCCCCATTCCTCTGCCAACAGGTGGTGAGGTGGAAGCTCCAGCAGGGAGCGCCAGCTGCTCCTCATCCCTCACTCACCAAGGTCTCCCTGCTCCCGCGTGCAGTCGCAAGGACAAAGCTCTGGGAAACTAGCACCAGGAGATAGTCCAAATGGCAGGTATGAGTATGTTAAAGGCTCATTAGCTAAGGAAATAATGGGCCGCTATGGCCGGTTCTACTTAATAACGACGAGCATGATAGCATAACTTCTCACTTATCTACGCACTACATTGACTTCATTTTCACAGAGTTGATGCAGAACGTACCATAAATCTACTAAGTGACATCATAATCCATACATTTCCAGATGTCAGTCCCCGTCTTTGTGGGGGGACTGGTTCACAGCTACGGCTTGTTTCCCTTCCCTCGAGGCCTCGAGTCCCCTCACATGGGCCAGGTACTCCACATTCCTGCCCCGGGGGACAGCGGGTAACAGATGTGCCCTGTGCCATGGGGAGGCTTTCATTCTATCATGTTGTCAATGGTGGTGTGAAGCCTCCCTAACCTGCGGAGGTCTCACCTTTCCCCAGTTTCCCTGTTTCTGCAACGTGTCACCCAGGAACTCCCTGGGGAATCTTGCTGCATGAATGAAGCACATCTGGCATCACGTAATTCATCTAGATGAGGTCAACATGGTGTCAAGGCAACCAGAATAAAGCCAGAAAGGTATGGGAGTGTTTCCGCAAGCGCTTTCAATGGACAGCACAGCCAACACAGAGGACATGGGGTGCAGAAACTAGTCTTGTAGGCTTTTCAAGGAGCTTGTTTTAGCGTCACCTTGACAAAAAGCAGCTGAGCTCAAAAGCATGAATCGCGCATCAACCAATCGATTCCACAGGATCTTTATTTTCCTCAAGATTTTTCACTGCCCGGATGTTTGTATTTTAGCACCCGGTGAGTATTTGGATCTCGGCCATCTTCCCACATTCAGGATTACTGTTCACGTGACGGATCAAGCGGTGGCCTCTCTCCGACCGTCGGACACGTCCATTGGGAGATTCCAGGTGCCATCTGTAATGGCTGGTGATAAGGAAATTGGGTCTTTATGTGGGCCAATTAGGCAGTTCATTGATTCAATACAAGCGATTTGGAGTTCCGCCGGGCACGGGACCGAATACTTCAGTCCTCTATAAGGAAGCGAGGTCCCCGGAGGGGCTCAGCCAATGAGAAAGTATGTCCGACCACGACCGAGACTGCGCATTACAATCTGGATGTTATGATGCTAGATTAGTGCAGTTTATGTATAATACCACAAGGCACGGATGGCGATACCATTCAGTTCTGTTTTCTTTCTTTTGTTTTTTGGATTTCGCCCCCATTTTTCTCTCCACTTGATCTCGGTCAATTACCCCACCCACTCTTCCGAGTCGTCCCGGTCGCTGCTCCACCCCCTCTGCCGATCCAGCGAGGCATGTGGAACCGGGGAGGAGGCACGTGGTAGTCTGCAGCCCTCCCCGGATCGGCAGAGGGGGTGGACCAGCGACCGGGATGGCTCAGAAAATAGGGTAACTGGCCAAGTACAAGTGGGGAGAAAAGGGGGAGGGGGTCGATAACTAAATAGATGTAAGCGCACTGTTCCAATGCCACTGTTTCTCAGCAAACAACTCACACAAAACATGATGCAAATAACAGAAATAAATAAATAAATAAATATTAGAAGCCATCTAACTGGGAAAAAAAGGCTTCTTCATTTTAGATCCAACACATGGCTGACTTACAGGGCGCAGCCTGATACAGCACATGCTAATGTGTGCTTCCCGCGTTGTGGGGCGCTGGACCAACGTGGAGCCGTGGTGTCGGCCGCCCCTGAGAATGAGGTCACTTACAGCGACGTTTCCCTCCCTTCCCGTGGCTTAAACGCTTCCATCACCTCCGGCTCCGCGCTCCACCGTTCTGAGGCGGGAAAATCCCTTCTTTAATTTGCTTTGACGGAGGGGAAGGCCGAGAGGGAGCCGGTCATCCTGGGTCAACCCCGGGCTGGCTGCTAACAAAGGGACAGCGAGCCGGACTGCTTAAGGAACCCAAAGGTCAGGTTGTCGGGATGCTCCGCGAGTCACGGGACATTTATGCGAGCTGAAACGAAGTGGGGCGTGCTCGCTGCCGTGCTGCTGAAGCTGGAAACGTGAGTGACACACCGCCGGGTGGGAGGGGAGTGTGTGCAGGCAGGAGACCTCCAGCGGGACCTTGTGGGAGGTGCCACTCGTGCCTGCTCTCTGAGGGATGATGCTCTAGTGCCGAATCCTGTGATACTGAACAGTTTTACCGCTGGGCTAATATGGAAACACACATATTTGTGCACACAGATGAGCGGACACACACACACACACACCCTGGCCTCTGCACATATAAATGTAGCATGCCTTCTCTGCTGCACAAACAGCAGATACACATATACATACGCACATTATACACACACACATAGGCACCCTCTGCCTTCCAGCCACACATCCACACACATACATGCACACTAATGTACTGTGCCCCTTTTCACACACACAGATATACACACTCACATCCACACACACAAAACACACACAACACACACACACACAGGAATAATAATGTGTGTGGCCGCACACAAACGAGCACCCTCATAAACCTGGTCAGCCACATCCACTCTAAGCACACTTACACATCATAACACACCAATGTAAGCCCCCTCCCCTCTACACAAACTTACAACCCCCCCCCTCCCCCCATCCCCACACACACGTGAACATACGCATGAGCAGAGCGTGGCCTCCTCCCCACTGCACACGGCGATGCCGTGGGGCTGCAGAACAGCCATCAGCAGTCCGGGTTAACGCCTCCCCGGCAGCAGGGGGCAGGCCCTCGGAGCCAGAGAGGGGGGACGGTTCGGAGGGTCCGGAGGACCTGGGACCACCTTCAAGTGCACCATGGAACACTGCCATCATTACACTTGTGGAGGAGCCCTGCCTCCCACGCCAGCTCGCCGGTAGCACAGACCCGGCCAGTACCTGGCTGTGTGTGTTTTTGGACGCACTGTGTGCAGCACCTCTACACACAAGGCCTTCACAACACAACCTGCTGCCAGCCACTTGTATGTCAGTGTTAGCAATGGTAGCAAATTATCATTATTTCTTTTATTTTTGGGGGACCCCCCCCTTTTTTCTCCCCAATTGTATCCAGCCAATTACCCCACTCTTCCAAGCCGTCCTGGTTGCTGCTCCACCCTCTCTACCACATGCCTCCTCCCGATACATGTGGAGTCACCAGCCGCTTCTTTTCACCTGACAGTGAGGAGTTTCACCAGGGGGGACGTCGCGCATGGGAGGATCACGCTATCCCCTCCCCCCCAGTTCCCCCTCCTCCCCTGAACAGGCCGTCTCTGAGGGTGGGAAGACAGATGTGGATATGTGTTCTGGCCTCCTCTGGTTGCTCCTCTGGTGTTTCTCTGCTCAGAGTTCAACATTTTTCAACTTCAGGCCGTCAGAGTGGTTCGCTAAAAATGTGAGACACACCGGGTGGAGAAAAAGCGAGGCAACCTGGGCAGATAAAAAAGCAATAACACATCAAACCCATTGAAAACAACTAGAAAAAGATGCCACTGGGGGGCGTCTGGGTAGCGTAGCAGTCTATTCCGTTGCCTAACACGGGGATCGCCGGTTCGAATCCCGAGTTACCTCCGGCTTGGTCGGGAGTCCCTACAGACACAATTGGCTGTGTCTGCGGGTGGGAAGCCGGATATGTCTCCTGGTCCCTGCAATAGCGCCTCCTCTGGTCGGTCGGGGCGCCTGTTCAGGGGGCTGGGGGGGGGGGATAGTGTGATCCTCTCACGTGCTACGTCCCTCTGGCGAAATTCCTCACTGTCAGGTGAAAAGAAGCAGCTGGTGATGCCACATGTGTCGGAGGAGGCATGTGGTAGTCTGCAGCCCTCTCCGGATCGGCAGAGGGGGTGGAGCAGCGACCGGGACGACCCGGAGAGTGGGGTGAGTGGCCAGGTACAACTGAGGAGAAAAGGGGGGGGGGGAGATGCTAATCTGGCAAAAGTGCACCTAATGTGTTCACAGGCTTGGCTAGCTTCATTTCCAGCAAACACCATTGTAGAGCTGTCCTAAGTCTTATGTGATGGAGAGGTCGTTGTATTGTTGTGTGGGCGTGGTGACATGCTTGTGCGTAATTAATTATATTGAACGGATAACAATGTCAAGTCATCATCAGTTTATTTCTTAACGTACTTATTTGTTGTATTGTGGACTAGGTCATTTCAGTAAATATCAGAAACAGCAAATATCATCTTCTGCCTGGACCAGGATCCTTCCCTGCTGGACGGACGTAAGGAGTTATGTCCTACCAAGATACGCAAGAGCTGTATGTTCCTACTCCTGCTCATAACCAGCTTCTTCATTCAGTTCATCTCATTCACTGCTCTCCCCTTCACCTTGTTTTGAGATAATTTGTTATATTAACTTGATCTTCCTTGTTCTGGGGTATGCTGTATTCCTGCAAGACCTGTCTCAGCATGACTAGCTTATCACGAGCGGCTAGCTTATCTTAGCACTCCAGTTATCACGAGCGGCTAGCTTATCTTAGCACTCCAGTTTCACCCTATTAAATGATTTAGCATGTCGATATGGTCGAACTGTACTCTTAATTTAGATAGGCTGTATCTACTAGAGAGACCTGTCCATCATCTTGAGGAATTTGGACCTGAGCGTGAGTGCCCACAATATCTAATGTAACAGGTTTGATAGCAGGCCTCGCTGTGGTAGTGAAAGTGATGACGATAGTTTTGCCTCATCGGCAGCAAATGTTGAGTTTGTCTTTATCTTTGGGTGTTGGACTGAGCCAGCCATCAACCGTGTGGCTTGATCTGCAGTCACCCCATCCGACGGCAAATCACCTTGTACCACTTGACTGCAGTGGTGTCTCTGTCACGGAATGCCTAGTGGGGCACAATCAATGAATTTAACCTACTTGCTCAATGAATACAAACACAAACGTATCTCATCAATGAATAAACAACAGATGCACAGATTAATGTAACACGGTGCAGGAGTCAGCAGAAGTGCAGACAGGGATATGAGTGACATCATCAATAAAGGCAACTGATCTCACACAACTGGTATATTACCTTATCTCTCCTCTGCACATGTCCAAACCATCTCAATCTTGTCTCTCTTGCTTTGCCCCAAACCATCCAACCTGAGCTGTCCCTCTAATATATTCATTCCTAATCCTGTCCTTCTTCGTCACTCCCAATGAAAATCTTCCAACTCTGCCACCTGCAGCTTCACCTCCTGTCTTTTTGTCAGTGCCACAGTCTCCAAACCATATAACATACCTGGTCTCACTACCATCTTCCCTTTAACTCTTGGTGGTACCCTTCTGTCGCAAATCACTCCTGACACTCTTCTCCACCCACTTCACCCTACTTGCACTCTCTTCTGCACTCCCTGTTACTTCGAACAGTTATACCCAAGTATTTAAACTCATCCACCTTCGTCACTTCTACTCATTGCATCTTCACCATTCCGCTGTCCTCCCTCTTGTTTAAGCATATGTATTACGTCTTGCTACTAGTGACTTTCATTCCTTGTCTCTCCAGTGCATACCTCATCCTCTCAAGGCTCTCCTCAACCTGCTTCCTACTCTCGCTAGAGATCACATTGTCATCCGCAAACATCATGGTCGACGAAGACTCCTGCCTGATCTCATCCGTCAACCTGCCCATTGCCATTGCAAACAAGAAAGGGCTCGGAACCGATCCTAGATGTAATCCCACCTTCACCTTGAACCCATCCCATCCGTCATTCCTACCACACACCTCACCACTATCACACTTCCCTCATATATATCCTGTACCTCTCCTACATACTTTTCTGCCACTCCCGACCTCCTCATACAATACCACACCTCCTCTCTCAGCACCCTGTCATATGCTTTCTCTGAATCCACAAAGACATAATGCAACTCCTTCTGGCCTTCTCTATACTTCTCCATCAACATTCTCAAAGCAAACATCACATCTGTGGTGCTCTTTCCTGGCATGAAACCATACTGCTGCTGCTGATCATCACCTCTCCTCTTAACCTAGCTTCTATTACTCTTTCCCATATCTTCATGCTGTGGCTGATCAACTTTATACCTCTGTAGTTGCTACAGCTCTGAACATCACCCTTATTCTTGAAAATCGGTACCATACCAGTATGCTAATTCTCCACTCCTAAGACATCCTCTCACTTTCCAAGATTGTGTTAAACAACCTAGTTAAAAACTCCACTTCCCTCTCTCCTAACTCCATTCCTCCACAGATATGTCACTTGGACCAACCACCTTTCCAGTCTTCCTTCTCTTCATAGCTGCCCTCACTTCCTCCTTGCTAATCCATCACACTTCCTGATTCACAATCCCCACATCATCCAGCCCTCTCTCTCTCATTTTCTTCATTCATCAGCCCCTCAAAGTACTCCTTCCACCTTCTCAACACTCTCCCCTCGCTTGTCAGCAAATTTCTATCTCTATCCTTCATCACTCTAACCTGCTGCACATCCTTCCCAGCTCAGCCCCTCTGTCAAGCTCATCGGTACAAGTCCCTTTCTCCTTCCCTAGTGTCTAACTAACCCCTTATGCAACTCGCCATACGCCTTTTCCTTAGCCTTCACCACCTCTCTCTTCACTTTACGCTGCATCTGCTTGTACTCCTGTCTACTTTCTTCATCTCTCTGACTATCCCACTTCTTCTTTGCCAACCTCTTCCTCTGTATAATTTGCTGTACTTCGTCATTCCACCAACAAGTCTCCTTTTCTTCTTTCCTCTGTCCAGATGACACACCAAGTACCTTCCCAGCTGTCTTCCTCACTATTTCAGCAGTGGTTGCCCAACCATCCGGCAACTCTTCAGAACCAACCAATTAAGTCTTAACTCCCCCCTGAACCCCACACAACAGTCTTCCTTCTTCAACTTCCACCATTTGATCCTTGGCTCTGCCTTCACCTTCTTCCTCTTCTTGATCTCCAAAGTCATCCTCAGACCACCATCCGATGCTGCCTAGCTATGTTCTGCCCTGTCAGCACCTTGCAGTCTCCAATCCCTTTCAGATCGTGCCCCCTACATAAGATATAGTCCACCCACATGCACTTTCCTCCACTCTTCCTTCCTCTTCTTGAAGTATGTGTATTCACCATAGCCATTTCCACCCTTTTTGCAAAAATCAAAAATCCACCACCATCTATCTGTACTTGTCTTCCTCTCCTTGACCCCATACTTGCCATCACCTCCTCATCACCTCTGTTCCCTTCACCAACATGCCCATTGAAGACCTCTCTAATCACCTCCCTCTCCTCCTTGGGTACACTCTCCACCACTTCATCCAACTCACTCCAAAATTCGTCTTTCTACTTCCATCTCACACCCAACTTGCAGGTCATATACACTGATAACCTTCATCACACTTTCGATTTCCAACTTCATACTCATCACTCTGCCCGTCACGCTTCACCTCCAGCACACTTGAAATACTCTTCCTTCAGAATTATCCCTACCCCCATTTCTCCTCCCATCCGCACCATGGTAGAAGAGTTTGACCCACTTCTGATGCTCCTGGCCTTACTCCCCTTCCGTCTGGTGATAGTAATAATAATAATAATATATAAGGTATAACAATTTTCACATCTTTCTTCGATCTAACAATGTTAGATATGAAGATACATATTCTTGAACACACATGCAAGAAACTGCATGATCTACATCTAAAGGTTGTGTTTTTTTGCCTTGTATGGCATGATAGTCTATTTAGTTTTAAGTGTGCATTATCAGCAGCCTAAACTGCATGTTTCTCTCACCTAATTAACACCAATAAATAAGCAAACGTTATCTTTGATATCCTAACAAAAGTTACTCAGCAACAATATCTTGACCAGCTGTGCCCTATTTACAGTTCACAACTTCCTACAATTTTTTACTACCACGATTGAATGTATTACAAAGGAAATAAGCAGTATACCATCTGCCAAAATGAGGCCCTTTGGCAGAAACATCATCTAGTGCTTCTGGGGATGAATTTGAGGCTTCTGAGGCTCTTGCAATTCGAGCATGTCTTACTTGAAATATTGTAAAAAGATGGTAATGGCTGCTAAACCAGTTACAGAATTTGCCTATTTCTGGGAGTCCCAATGCTTAATATTGTGAGCTTGTCTCTTGCTACAGGCATTGTTCCTACTGCCTTTAAAACTGCCGTAATTACCCTACTAAAAACATAATTTACCCAGGGATACTCGACGGTGTTAGATCAATCTGCAACATCCCTTTCTATTTGAAAATACTAGAATGGCTAAAAGTGGCTAAACAACATACTGCTTCATGTCCAACAACAATATTTTTGAACCTTTCAATCTGTATTTAGATCTTGTCATTAGTGAAACTGTGCTCATAAAAGCAAACGAACTTCTGTTTGCAATGGATTCTGATTCCATCTGACACTACTGACCGTTGCATACTCCTAGGTAATTTTACCTCTAAATCATTGGTGTACAATCATGTGCTGTGGAGGGCCGTGTATATACAGGTTTTCTTTCTAACTCAACACTACACTAGCTGATATCAATGCTTGACACACCTCCAACCAGACAGGGAAGCACTAACCAGAAATGAGCTGGTGTAGTGTGTTGGGGTGGAAAGAAAACCAGCATACACATGGCCTTCCATGGAACATGATTGAACACCACTGCTCTAAATACTTTTGCTGTGAACTTTGGTGTTCCCCAGAGCTCAGTCTTTGGCCCCCTTTTCCTGACAACTTGTACCTGTAAAGTCAAACCCTCACTCCCAATTAAAAAAATGTAGAGGCATGTTGACTGTAGTTATCTAACTCCCTGATTCTTATCGCCAACAAAACAGAGTTGGTAGGTACCACAAGGTATTGCATGCTAAATCTTGATAAATCTTAATGGTAAATTTCAAAGTGGGGAGGCAAATGGTTCTGGGCAGAATTTAGCAAGAGCTAGCTAGCTATATTTTGAAAACACACTGCAAAAGAATCTGCCTTGCATTTGTCTTGTTACATTTCCCTACAGTTTTAAGCCAGAAAAAAAACAAACTTTTAAACGTTGTTAGCTTAACCTTCCATCTGAGAACCTCATGGATGTGGAAACTGGCTGACAGCAAGCAGGGACTAATGGATGAGGAGGGATTCCTACAAAGATTAACCTTATCTCACAATGAGACTGTGAACCTTCGGAAAATTTTACATTGATATTTTAATAAAAATTGGGTCCGTGGATGTTTCCCACCTTGGTCTGTCTGTTTGCGTGACTGCTATGAGCATATGAGTCTTATGAGTCTGCTTATCGTGTGTCTTGCCTCTCTCTCTTATACCCTATTTTCAGGATTAGAGTTTGTGTTGCTGGTGGCAGTGTGGCGATAAAGAGGACAAGGTTTCTGTCTGCGCTGCATCCTCTGCTCCCATTGAAACGAGCTTTTGGTGCCCCTGGCTTTTCTGGCGACTCTTGTCTGCCTTTTGTATTGTCTGTTGTTCATGACTGCTTTCCCCATTTGTGACAGCTCCAGCTCCAGCTCCACATGAGTCTGGGTCTGTCAACTGCATGTGTGCAAGCTCCTTTTCTTTTTTTATTATTTTGGCATTTCTGCTTTATTGACAGTTATAGTAGAGAGACAGGAGAGGCAGGGGAGAGGGGATGACATGCAGCAAAGCGCCCAGGCTGGATTCGAACCCAAGCTGCTGGGGTAAGGACTCAGTCTTACGTGGTAGGCACTCTACCAGGTGAGCCACTGGGTTGCCTCTCTTTTTCTTTATTGTCCACTCTGTAGCACTCAGTTGGAGACGCCGATCGGGACGGCGCTGCTCTGTGGCAGAGTCTAGGGAGGAGGCTTCATGTGCTTCTGCATGCACTGATGTCCCACCTCTCCTTTTTTGCATGGTTTCGCTATCACTGAAAGATGTCATAATTAAGTGCTTTCATTGAGGGTTTTATGTGTACATCCATTACCATACTGTCTGCTCTGCACCTATCACACACCTATCCATCCTGGAGGAGGGATCCCTCTTCTTCTGCTCTTGCTGAGGTCTGTCCAATTGTTGTTGTTGTTTTTTTCTTTATTTTAATCATCTGAGCCAAAGATCTAATCAGGAATCGGGAACAATTTGTTGTCATTTCTTTCATGTACTTGCGTACACAAAGCAAACAAAATTCAGCTTCCCCCAGCCCACAGCAGTGCGACACACAACACAGTTCACTCAGTGCAACACGGTCCAAAAATTCCACTGTCCAGAGAACAAACACCAGCCAGGAAGACTGTCAGAACTGCCGGTCTGCATGGGCTAACAGTTAGCTTAGCCTGCCCCGTTTCCGCGTCCTGTCAGACCGCTCTTGGTGTTTCCTCCCTGGGTGCAGCTCCGGCAGGGCTGTGGTCCCTGGGCCCACCGGATGCAGCAGCAGCTGATCCAACGCCAGCTCTCCCTGCCAGACACCTTCGACACATCTCCCCGCACTCCACACGACGACACTAAAACACCGTCAACGCTAGGTGAGGCCGCCGCCAGACCGCCCTCGGTGTTATCGGAACTGCCGGTCTGCATGGGCTAGCAGTTAGCTTAGCCTGCCCTGCTTCCGCGTCCTGTCAGCCCTGACAGCGCCGATCAGGGCTGTAAGAATAGGGGGTGCTGCACATTGTCATTTGCATCTACCTGGTTTTGGATAATTTAGTGGGATTGTAAAGCCCCTCTGAGATTGTAACTGTGATTTATGGCGATGCAAACAAACACCACGACCTGGATATGAACCCCATTTTTTGGTAAGGGAAAAGAGCATAGACATACACGTGTCCTGTCCATGTAATCTCCACTGCAAGACACTGAGCCCCCATGTGCTCCTCAGTCATCGCGAGAGTGGCTCAAACGCAAAGGTTAACAAAAACACCCAGTGTTTGTTTTAGCTAACGTCATCCACCCCGCTATGCAAAATGACTCAGGGCTTGTGTGGGAATACTGCGGATGTGTGAAAGAGAGAAGGTAACGTGTGAGTGTGTGTGTTTGTGTGTGTGTGTGAGCGAGCGAGAGAGACCGGGCCTGGGTCAAACAATAGCATGTGAAGTGCCCTTAGATGCCACGCGAGCTCACAGTGAGCAAAGGAGGCTGGCGGGTGGCACATTTCCCCTGCCTGAGGCATGATCTGAATGGAAAGTGGCAGTGTGGGAGATGGATTACCGCAGGGGGGAGTGGGGCATTAATCCTACAACCAGGCACACAACGACGCATGCACACACACAATAACGAGTTAGTTCTCCTTCTCATTATATTCTGTATGTGCACAAACATACAGAGGTACACACACACAACTGCACAGACAAACAGACACACACGCATGCGCCCTCACGACACAATCTAACAGATCACAGTGCATGAATGATGACAAAGCGACACGACCGTTCATATCCCTCTGCTTTGTAGCCTAGTTTTTTTTTGTTGCAGTGTCATTTGAAGGTCCTGCTAACTCAACCCCCCCCCCTCCTTCTTTCTCTTTACTTTCTGCTCCATCCCTCCATTCATCTCGCCCGCCCCTTATCTCTTGTTGTTGTTTTGAGGACTTTCAGAGCATTTCATTTCTCTGCACAGCCCCTCAGCTCTCATCTATCCCCCTCTCTCATCTATCCCTGTCTGTCGCTCGCTCTCTCGCTCATCTATCCCTCTCTCTCTCTCTTGCTATCTCTCTCTCTCATCTATCCCTCTGTCTCTCTCTCTCTCTCATCTATCCCTCTCTCTGTCTCCATCTCTTTCTCATCTATCCCACTTTCTCGGTCTAATCTATCCCCCAGTCTCTCGCTCCCATCGATCTCTGTCTCTGTATCAATCCCATCTATCCCTCTTCCTCTCTTGCTATCTCTCTCATTCATCTATCCCTCTCTGTCTCTCTCTCTCTCTCTCTCTCTCATCTATCCCTCTCTGTCTCTCATCTATCCCTCTCTGTCTGTCTCTCTCTCTCATCTATCCCTCTCTCTGTCTCCATCTCTTTCTCATCTATCCCACTTTCTCGGTCTAATCTATCCCCCAGTCTCTCTCTCTCATCGATCCCTCTCTCTGTATCAATCCCATCTATCCCTCTTCCTCTCTCATCTATCCCTCTTGCACTTTCATCTATCCGTCTCTTGCTCTCTCTCATCTATCTCTCTCTTTCATCTATCCATCTCTCTTGCCATCTCTCTCATCTATCCCTCTGTCTGTGTCTAATCTATCCCTCTCTCTGTCTCTATCTCTCTCTCTTTCTCATCTATCCCACTCTCTCGCTCTCTCATCTATCCGTCTGTCTCATCTATCCCTCTCTTCCTCAGTCTCTCTTTCTCATCTATCCCTCTCTGTCTCCATCTCTCTCTTTCTCGTCTATCCCTCTGTCTCTGTATCTATCCCATCTATCCCTCTCTCTCATCTATCCCTCTCTTGCGTGCTCTCTCTCTCTCATCTATCCCGCTCTCTTCCTCTCTCATCTATCCCTCTCTCTGTCTCCATCTCTCTTTCTCATCTATCCCTCTGTCTCTGTACCTATCCCATCTATCCCTCTCTCTCATCTATCCCTCTGTCTCTGTACCTATCCCATCTATCCCTCTCTCTCATCTATCCCTCTCTTGCGTGCTCTCTCTCTCTCATCTATCCCTCTCTCTCATCTATCCCTCTCTCTGTCTCCATCTCTCTTTCTCATCTATCCCTCTGTCTCTGTACCTATCCCATCTATCTCTCTCTCTCATCTATCCCTCTCTCTGTCTCCATCTCTCTTTCTCATCTATCCCTCTGTCTCTGTACCTATCCCATCTATCCCTCTCTCTCATCTATCCCTCTCTTGCGTGCTCTCTCTCTCATCTATCGCTCTCTATCCCCCCTCTCTCATCTATCCCGCTCTCTCTTCCTCTCTCATCTATCCCTCTCTTGTTCTCATCTATCACCCTCTCCCTCTCTCATCTAGCTCTCTTTATCCCCCCCTCTCTCATCTACCCCCCCCCCACCCGTCTCTTTATCCACGGGCCTATCCAGCCCTGCAGCATCAGTAAAACTGTGTTTACCTCCGCGCTCACACATGGGGACGCCTTTAAGACCCAAGAAGGAAAAATATCCCAAACTGTGTTTTATCTTAATCTAGTTCACCATCTATAATCCCCAACTCATTACTCACTTCACTTGTCTACAGCCGAGACCATCCGGCTTGCCGTCGTCCCCAGTGCCACACAGGCACAGAATATGGTGAAGGCATACTTTATTGATCCTTGTGCAGGACACTCGTTTTCTGCTTGTCCTTCCATAAGCAGGGAGGTCAAAGTTCACGGTCAGCTACTGAATGGCGCCCTGGAGCTGATGGCGGTCTGACTGTCTCACCCAAGGCCACTCGGCGTTATAGAAGGTTGGCAACACCGTGTTTCAAACCCGGCTGCTCCAGTTTAAAGGTATGCTTTCTTATTACTATATAGGCTCGTTCACCCAGAACTCAGGAATTTTCCTGTATTTTCAGCCCCCCCCCTCCAAGACTCTCAAGTCAATCTGAATAGTTTTCTGAAAAGCTGAATTTCAGACACATCCACGAAATCCATAGAATTTAGTTAAATTAGACTACTTTTGTTCCTGTGATTACTCATCTAACACCAATTCCTTGTTTATCCATCCATCCATTATCCAAGCTGCTTATCCTAGTCAGGGTCACGGGGGTGCTGGAGCCTATCCCAGCAGTCACTGGGCGGCAGGTGAGGAGACACCCTGGACAGGCTGCCAGAGCAGTTGGTGGACTAGGTTATTCTTTTTTTTTGGGTGGGGGAGGGCTATCCCCCCCCCCAATTGTATCCCGCCAATTACCCTATTTTCTGACCCGTCCCGGTCGCTGCTCCACCCCCTCTGCCGATCTGGGGAGGGCTGCAGACTACCACATGCCTCCTCCCATACAGGTGGAGTCGCCAGCCGCTTCTTTTCACCTGACAGTGAGGAGTTTCACCAGGGGGACGTAGTGCGTGGGAGGATCATGCTATTCCCCCCTCCTCCCCTGAACAGGTTCTCCGAACAACCAGAGGAGGCGCTAGTGCAGTGACCAGCACATATACCCACATCCGGCTTCCCACCCACAGACACGGCCAATTGTGTCTGTAGGGATGCCCGACCAAGCCGGAGGTAACACAGGGATTCAAACTGGCGATCCTTGTGTTGGTAGGCAACGGAACAGACCACTACATCACCCAGACGCCCTTGTTGCAATTTTTCGATATATTGCCATTAGTTAGTTGCATGACATGCCGTTGAATTTTTGCAGATGCAAAGCCATCGTCTTCGCATATTCGTTGCTTGTTTAACGTAATGACGTCTAACGCAACACAACCAGTGTGTGAATCCTAGATTCCATCACACCTTTCAGACAGACATGACCCCAGGATAATCTATGTCAACGCCGAGGAGCATTGCTGTGCAGATTCTGGAGCTACTTGCCTTTTCAGACCAGCCTGCATGATAGTTTGGTCTGGAGCCGGTACAAGCCACTCTGTCATGTTGTGTAGTTTTTTATGTTGAGTAATGTTGCATTTAATGTTTGTGCGGTCCCGCTGTCTTTGTCTTGGTCAGTGTGCACTGCGAAGCACTTTCCATCAAGATATGAATCGGGTATTTTCGTCAAGTCTTCTTTGAACAGATATGGCAGATGAGATACTGTAGGATGCAGATGCAGATAAACAGCAAAAAAAGGAGAAAAAAGAAAAGCCGAACGGAAATGCCATAATAGTGAAGACAATTGCCGACAACGCAAAACAATTTCTAAACTCCCTCAAGCTGTAAAACTGGACTGGTTAATAACACGATGACATAACGAGATAAGGAACAATGAACACAAAAATGTCAAATTTCTCCAATGATGGCTGAGTCTTCTCGACCCGATCTCCATCTTGCTCTTGAATATTTTGAATCACGCTATCGTGCACACACTGAAAAAGTAATTAATTTGCATTCACTTGTTCATAGTCGGTTTAAAATTAACATTACACATTTGGATGGAGACGTGGCTCATGTCCACATGCTAAGAACCACCAAAACTAATGGTGTGTGTTATGAACTGACGTTTTTATATATATATATATATATATTGCCACACACACACACACACGGTATTTGGAGATAAAATTTGTGCTGGCTGTATCTGCAGTGTGGTACTGACACAGCAGCAGTGGCAGCAGTGGTAAAGGTCTGTCTGGCTTTCTCACCAGAGGTGCTGACGATATTGACCGCTCCAGTATAACTCAGGGCAGGGCGCTCCTGGAGCAGCCAGTAAACAACTCCAGGATGACAGGTCAGGGAGACTGGGGGCTCCATTGCTTTCGCATTACTCACCCTCTGTTCAAAGTCAGGACTCACATGCACGCACGGAGTCCCCTGTCCGTGAGGTTTCAACACCCACCTCTGGGAGAAGTTCTCGTGTATGCCGAGGGATGCTGGGAACATGGGAGTCTGAGTGGGCCACGTTCAAAGCCTCTATTGCAGCTGCGGCAGGTAGGAGCTGTGCTCATAAGGTCATCGGTGCCTGTCAAGGTGTCAACCTAAGAACGCGCTTGGTGGACACCGGCGGTGAGGGAAGCCGTCACGCTGAAGAAGGAGGTCTTTCGGGCTTGGTTGGCCCAGGGGTGTTCTGAAGTGGCAGACAGGTACTGGGAGGCCAGAAGGGCTGCAGCTTCAGCGGTCACGGAAGCAAAAACCCGAGTATGTGAGGAGTTTGGCGAGTATATGGAGGTTGACTTTCAGTAGGCCTCAAGAAAGTTCTGGCAAACATCCGGTGACTCAGGAAGGGGAAGTAGGGCTTGACTCAGACTGTGTTCAGCCGGGGAGGGGAACTGCTGACCTGGACTGGGTATGTTGTCAAGCGGTGGAAAGAACACTTTGAGGGGCTCCTGAACCCGACTAACACGTCCTCAGTGGAGGAGGTAGAGTCTGAAGACTCGGGGGAAGCCCCACCCATATCCCTGGCAGAGGCCTCTGAGGTAGTTAAGAAGCTCCTCGATGGCAAGGCGCCGGGTGTGGATGTGATTCGCTCTGAGATGCTGAAGGCTCTGGACATTGTGGGGCTGTCTTGGCCGACATGCCTCTTCAGTGTCACGTGGAGGTCGGGAACAATCCCTGTGGAATGGCAGACTGGGGTGGTGGTTCCCATATTTAAAAAAGGGGACCGGAGGGTGTGCTCCAATTATCGGGCATCACACTGCTCAGTTTCCCTGGGAAAGTCTATTCTAGGGTGCTGGAAAGGAGGCTCCGGCCGATTGTCGAACCTCAGATCCAGGAGAAACAATGCTGATTTTGTTCTAGCCATGGAACAACGCACCAACTCTTTACCCTTGTGGAAGTGCTGAGGGAGGCATGGGAGTTTGACCAACCAGTCCAAATGTGTTTTGTGGACTTGGAAAAGGCTTACGACCATGTACCCCATGGCACTCTTTGGGGGGTACTGCGGGAGTATGGGGTCTCAGGGCAGTTGCTACAAGCCATCTGGTCCTTGTCTAACCAAAGTGAGAGCTGTGTCCGCATTCTCGGCGCAAAGTCAAACATGTTTTCAGTAGGTGTCGGACTCCGCCAAGGTTGTCCCTTGTCTCCGATTCTGTTTGTGATATTCATGGACAGGATCTCAACGCCATGGTGAGGAGAGGAGTGTGTCTGTTTTGGGAACCTCAGAATTGCATCTCTGCTCTTTGCAAATGATGTAGTTTTGTTGGCTTCATCAGAATGTGACCTCCAGCGTGCACTGGGGCGGTTTCCAGCTGAGTGTGAAATGGCCGGGATGAGAGTCAGCACCTCCAAATCTGAGGCCATCGTTCTCTATCGGAAAATGGTGGATTGCCCCCTCCAGCTTGGGGATGAGTTGTTGCCTCAAGTGAAGAAGCTCAAGTATCTCGGAGTCTTGTTCACGAGTGAGGGTGGGATGGAGCGGGAGATCGACAGGTGGATTGGTGCAGCATCAGCAGTAATGCGGACGTTGTACCGGACCGTTGCGGTGAAGAGGGGGCTGAGCTGGAAGGCAAAGCTCTAAATTTACCAGTCAGTCTTTGTTCCAACTTTTGCCTATGGTCATGAGCTTTGGGTAGTGACCAAAAGGGTGAGATCACGGATACAAGCGGCTGAAATTAGTTTCCTCTGTAGGGTGTCTGGGCTCAGCCTTAGAGATAGGGTGAAGAGCTTGGACATCTGGAGGGAGCTCGGAGTAGAGCCGCTGCTCGTTCACGTCGAAAGGAACCAGCTGATGTGGTTCGGGCATCTGATTAGGGTACCTCCTGGGTGCCTTCCTTTGGAGGCTTTCCAGGCACGTCCAACTGGGAGGAGACCCTGGGGTAGACCCAGAACTCACTGGAGGAACTACATGTCCAATCTGGCCTGGGAACGCCTTGGGATCCCACAGGAGGAGCTGGAGGGTGTTGCTGGGGAGAGGGACGTCTGGAGCGCCCTTCTTAGCTTGCTGCCCCTGTGACCCGACCCCAGAGAAATGGCTGATGATGACATGAGGTGATGAGATGTACTTACTGCATCCTCCTGGTTCTGCTGTCAGCGTGCCAGTACTAGAGCCAGGCTGGTGTTGCTGCATTCGTTAAATATCATATTTTTGTGCTTTTGGCTGAGTGAACACAATGAGCGCAACATCAGAGTAAATGACATCAGAATAAATCCAAATTCAAAAACCGGCAACGTTAGGAGCAAACCAATCATACACAGCCACAGTGTCCTGACAACAGATCTCACTGATATTTCTGCATCTCTGGAAGGATCGTTAGAGATGTACAGATAGACACGAACGCTGACGGAAAAAAGTTGTTGTTTAAGTCGTTATAAAGTAGAGCTAAAAAAAAAAAAGGCGGAGGAAAAAAAACAGCAAGGCTGAAAAACAAAAACAAAAAAAAGAGAGCAAACAAAACAAAGGCTCTCATAGAATATTCATCAAATCAGCTCCTCTACTGCTGCGGCTTTAATAAGGAGAAAACAAACCCCACCAGCCCCCACATCAGTGCTGATGAACAACACATTATATAGGAAGAGCAAGAAATCATCACATCATCCACATCAACGGGCCGCAGAATGACACCTACCGCGGCAAGGGGGAGACGAGACGTCACCCTTCATCTGCGATCAAACTGCTATTTCATCATCCTCCCGCACCTTTACCCTTCCACACTGGGATGCGGTAGGAGAAACAAGGAATTAGATGTGTAATTTTCACTGTCTGCTCACGAAATAAGGGCCGCTCATCTATACGACCCCTGATCAAATAGTAACTTCCCCTTGAAGTAAAAAAAGAAAACAGGAAATTCTGATTATGCACATCACCCCCCCCACCCCCACACACAATTACTTCAAATACACACTGCCTAAAGGGTTTGTTAGTGAGTGTTGTGTGATAGTGGTACAGACACACCACGGACTAACACACTGACACTATGACAAAGAGGCTGCAGCAACTCAACGAGACGGGTCAATGTATGTGAATCGACCCCGCCGAACATAATACCGCATCATCTATTCTGCACATGCAACTGACTGGTGCATGGGGAACCACACCTCTAATCTCCTTTCAGCTCTAAAGACGGACAAACACAACAGACGAGTGCTTTCCCCTGCCCGGCGTTTCTGCACAAACAGCCGTGTGGATCCACGCTAACCAAACCTGGCTGTGTGTCTTCCTTAGCCTCGCTTGTCTCTGTCTATCCTCGTCCTTCCTTCTGTCAGATATCCCTCTCCTCTCCCGCTTCCTTGACCCCTCCGCCTCCTCCATCCATATCACTCAGTGGTGTCTGAGCTGCCGTCACCTGGACGTCGACGTACTGAACCCAGCGCCTCGCTGCAGACGGCCTCGGGGAAAGAGTGCACATCTGTCTGCGGGTCCTCTGCAAAACAGCATGCTGCCATGTGCACACATACACACAAACATCTTCCCCGCCCATGCATACATGTCAGGAAATTGTGTTTCTACGACTATGTGTGTGCGCGCAACCCTTCGAAATAAACCAAAGCAGCTGTAAAAAATAAAAAAGTGACATAAATAAGCATCTCACTGTAGCGGCGGAGCGTTTAGCGATGCGGTAGTCACAGCGCTAAGACTCACACCCGCGTGGCGAACGCTCCTCATCGTGACTCTTCTTCACGAGCCCACACTACCCAGACAGGCCCGCCAGCCCCAACCGGCGTAAACTTAACGAGCGGTGGCGTTTTGGAGGCGGCGGCAAAACGTTACGCTCAGCAGCCTCCTCACCGGCACGCCGGCTCCTCTCTTCCCCCGGCCCCCCGAGCCTGCTTAGATAACGCCGCGTTAGGTAACTTCACAAAACGCCCCCTGGCTTCTCTCGGCCGACATTAACGACAACGGGGCCCGGGAAGCGACACAAACGAACCCCCCCCCCCCCTGGAGCTTTTGATGAAAACTTGCCCCGGTTTCATTTCTCCTCCCCCTCCCCCTCCCCTTCTGTTCTGGCCTCGCTGCCACCAGGCCAACCCCACACGCCTGTGCAGGAGCCCAGCGCCGGCCAGGGGGGCCGTGACTCGGCGTGGCCACAGTGGGTGTAGCTGGTGGGACGCGGACGTTCATGCAACCTGGGGAATCCAGACAGCCCTGCCAGTCAAGTTTCTACTAGCAAAGCAACAACAAATCAATACTGTAATTTCACTCTCAGCAATTTGCTCGCATTTTACTTACCCTGACACACACACGCACACACACACGCTTGGAAATAGCTCCCAGACTGCATTTGGGGAAAACGTGGCTTTACATAATGATGGGTGCTGGTGTGAGACGAGGCTGTTTGGAGACGTGGAGGATCACAACATCTCTCTCGCGTGGTAGTTTACTGTCATTATGACGGGGGTGGGGTGGGGGTGTTGCAAGGGGTGCGTGCTGTTTTGTGGTTGTGTCGCAGGCTCAGGTGTCCCGTGGAAAGCACAAACGGTAGGCGTAGTTACGAAAGTGCATTGCTGGACACGACAGAGGCCGCAGAGAGGGGATGACGGGATGACGGGATGACGGGGGAGGTGAGGGGAGACGGGTTTGGGTTGAGAGGTGTTTTCTTTTTTTTACGGAGACTGTTAGCAGCAAGAGAAAAAGGTGGAGCGAGGCATTGAAATAACAGAAAGAGAGAGGAAATGGGGAAGTGCGAGAGAGACAGACAGAAAGTGAGAGAGACAGAAAGTGAGAGAGAGAGGAGAGTGAGAGATGAGAGAGGGCGAGACAAAGTGAGGAGGGAAAGAGAGCGAGGAGAGAGACAGAGACCGAGAGAGAGAGACAGAGAGAGAGGAGAGCGAGAGACAGAGCGAGACAAAGCGAGGAGGGAAAGAGAGCGAGGAGAGACACAGAGACCGAGAGAGAGAGAGACAGAGAGAGAGGAGAGCGAGAGACAGAGCGAGACAAAGCGAGGAGGGAAAGAGAGCGAGGAGAGAGACAGAGACCGAGAGAGAGACAGAGAGCGACAGAGACAGAGAGAGAGAGACAGAGAGAGAGGAGAGCGAGAGACAGAGCGAGACAAAGTGAGAAGGGAAAGAGAGCGAGGAGAGAGACAGAGACCGAGAGAGAGAGAGAGACAGAGAGAGAGGAGAGCGAGAGACAGAGTGTGACAAAGCGAGGAGGGAAAGAGAGCGAGGAGAGAGACAGAGAAAGACAGAGACAGAGAGAGACAGAGAGAGAGAGAGAGAGAGAGACAGAGACAGAGAGGAGAGCGAGAGACAGAGCAAGACAAAGCGAGGAGGGAAAGAGAGCGAGGAGAGAGACAGAGAAAGACAGAGACAGAGAGAGAGAGACAGAGAGAGAGGAGAGCGAGAGACAGAGTGAGACAAAGCGAGGAGGGAAAGAGAGGGAGAGAGACAGAGAGGGCGAGGAGAGAGGCGAGACAGAGAGAGGAGACAGAAAGCGAGGAGTGACAGAAAGAGAGAGAGGAGTGAGAGTGACAGAAAGCGAGGTGAGAGACAGAAAGTGAGAGGGACAGAAAGCGAGAGAGACAGAGAGAGAGAGAGCGAGACAGAAAGCGAGAGAGAGAGAAAGCGAGAGAGACAGACAGACAAAGCGAGAGAGAGACAGACAGGAAGCGAGAGAGAGAGAAAGACAGACAGACAGACAGACAGAAGGCGAGAGAGACAGAGAGAGAGAGAGACAGGGAGAGAGACATAGGTTCAGTACTGCACCTTTCTGAAGACTCATGTCTACCATGCGAGGCTCGGCCAGCTCCAGGAAGAAGTTCTTGTTTTTCTCATATTCCTCATCGTCAATAATTTTCACCTGAACAATTTTGCTGTGAGAGGAGAACAATAAGGAGGAACAAAAGGGGGGAAGAAAACGGGAAGGGCGGGGTGATAGGAAAAAGGGACAGAGAGAGGGACAAAGGAACGAGAAGAAGAAAAAAAGGTTAATTTGAGATGGAGGGAATGCGAGAGGTAGGATTAATAATCAGCATGGAAGAAAGGTTAGAAGGTGAAAGGTCAACTGGTCACCCCACCCCCCCATCCCGTTCAGCCCTCTCGAGGACTAGCCTCTCCGTCATTGGCTGGACAGGACACAATCATGCCTTTCAAACGAGCTCATTGGCTGCCAGGGCTGTCATGACAACCGCATTCATCACAGGGTCTGATGCGTGCAGAGCGGAGGCCGAGGCAGCAGCCCTCCCTGCCACGCAGCAGCAGCAGCAGCAGGAGCAGCAGCAGCAGCAGGAGCAGCAGGAGCAGGGCTGGAAGAACAAGATGAACTGAAAAACATCATAGTCTTATGTAATCAATCAGGTTGTCAAAAGCATAAGCGGACATTTCGCAAGAGCAAAAGGTCGAGCGAACGATGGCCGAGACACAAGGAAACGCCGCTGTCCCGATCGATTTTCGAGGCCGAGGCGGTTCGGTCTGGGAGGGGCGGGGGGTGACACGGCCCGGCTGGACGCCGGGAGGACTCCCGCCCCTCCAGGCAAAGACGAGCGCGGCGAGAGGGGAGCGGCTTACTGCTGGGCTTATTACCCCCACTTAGAGCGGAACAGCCCTTTAATGGAGTCCGGTGTCCAGGAGGGTCAAACCCTTCCCCTTCTCTTGCCCTCCGCACACCCCGCTGTGACATCACCACACACCCAACAGCTCGATACGCCGCCCCGCCCGCCGACGGGCCCCTGGGGGCCGCCCGCCACTGATCGCCCCGATTGATCCTTTTTAAAGCGGTATTGACAGGGGAGGGGGGGCAGTTAAGTGGTCAGTAAAGCGCCCCGGATGCCCCCGCGGCTGGCTGGCTGGCTGGCTGGTTGGCTGGCTGGCTGGTTGGCTGGCTGGCTGGCTGGCTGGCTGGTTGGCTGGCTGGCTGGCTGGCTGGCTGGCTGGTTGGCTGGCTGGCTGGCTGGCTGGTTGGCTGGCTGGCTGGCTGGCTGGTTGGCTGGCTGGTTGGCTAGCTGGTTGGCTGGCTGGCTGGCTGGCTGGTTGGCTAGCTGGCTGGCTGGCTGGTTGGCTGGCTGGCTGGCTGGCTGGCTGGCTGGCAGAATGCAGTCCTCAAGGAACGGCAGCGGCGAACTCGGGCGGATTAATTTGCACGAACGTTGCATCACCCCTGACGGCGTTCACATCAACCGGAGGAGGAGGAGGAGGAGGAGGAGCAGAAGTGACACCGCTTCAGACGGCGCCACGCAACAGGGCCGCGTCCGCCTTCGCAAGCCTCGCAACACATTTGTGAAGGGGTGGGGTGGGGTGGGGTGGGTGGAGGGGGGGGCAACAGAAGACAGCAGTGCGGCTAGTCCTGAAAACAGGCAAACGCTCCGTCTGACAAGAGGCACATTTTTCATGCGCCTTATTTAGCGTGGGTGTTGGGCAAGCGCGGGCGGGGTTAATAGGATAAGTGGCACAGACACATCCATTATGGATGGCGCCTCATGTATCTTGTATCAGGTACTGCACCCGGAGGTAGCTCGCCATCTGACAACCTGCTCTGTCGCTAGCGTGCTACCGACAGAGCCACGCCCGTGCAGCCCAGCCGCTTCTTTTCACCTGACAGTGAGGAGTTTCGCCAGGGGGACGTAGCGCGTGGGAGGATCACGCTATTCCCCCCAGTCCCCAACCGACCAGAGGAGGCGCTAGTGCAGCGACCAGGACACACACCCACATCCGGCTTCCCTCCTGCAGCCACTGTGTCTGTCGGGACGCCCGGCCAAGCCGGAGGTAAACACGGGGGTTCGAACCGGCGATCCCTGTGTTGGTAGGCAACGGAATAGACCGCCACGCCACCCGGATGCCTACGTATACATTCCCTTCCTCTGACACACACACACACACACACACGCACACAGACACACACACTGATATGGGAGTATTAATTGCAGCATGTCTTGAAGCGTCAACAGCGGCCATGTTTGCAGTAATGCAGCAGTAAATCTCTCTGACCCGCGTGGAGCTGTGCTTATGAGTCCTGCTGGCTGCCGAGGGAGTCTCCCCTATCTGGATCCCGTTAGCACGCTAGGCGCAGCAGAGCCATCCATCACTCTCCCTCCCTCCCTCCCTCCCTCCCTCCCTCCCTCCCTCTCTCCTCTCATCCCAGCGGCAGGGCTTTCCTCAGATCGCTGGGTGAGATGTGGGGCTGCTGGAAAAGCCTCTCGCTTTTCAGCAGCCAGCAGGAAGTCCAGGACTCTGCTGGGACGCCAGCTCGCACACACGTCCACACAACCCCGCACGCACACCAGCCTTCGGACCTGCCACCAGGGCACACATGCATGTGCTGTCAATACACACACACACACACACACACACACAGGACACAGAAGCCCTGCTGCACACTCCGAAACACACACCACCAAACGGCTAACACTTAAACTGCATCCAACTATGTACACTTTAGCACACACACACACACACACACACACTCCCTCTAAAACAAACACAAACATGTAAACAACATAACCGCATACACTCAAATGCACATACACACACAACAACACCCTCTGACATACAACAACATAGCAACACACACACACACACACACACTCCCTCTAAAACAAACACAAACACGTAAACAACATAACCGCATACACTCGAATGCACATACACACACAACAACACCCTCTGACATACAACAACATAGCAACACACACACACACACACACACACACACACACACACACACACTCCCTCTCAAACCAACACAAACATGTAAACAACATAACCGCTTACACTCGAATGCACATACACACACAACAACACCCTCTGACATACAACAACATAGCAACACACACACACACACACACACACACAGACACACACAGCTGCAGGACCACACACGCGGAGCCGCGAGCGGGGGGAACATTAAGCAACATTTGCATCCATCTATGGAGGAGATTATCAATAATTCATCCATCTCTCCCAACATCTGGCACCAGCCACGGCGGAGGCTGCAGGGAGCCACGGTGGAGCCGTTAGAGCGAGAGGAGGAGAGGGAGAGGGAGGGGGAGGGAGGAGGGGAGGGGGAGCCGGGGCTCCGTAATCGGCATCCAATCAAACACCTGCTGTTCACACGTACACAAATCAAGGAGGGCCACTATTTACAGGGCGCGCCCTGCTGCCGGCGCGGCGCCATGGCGGCGCTAATATGAACAGTAATCTGCACTCTGCTGACAGACAGCTGCACAGGTCACGTGACAGCTCGCGGCAGACAACGGCACGCGGGCGCGTGCGTTGGCGATTTACGGCCTTTACGTTCTCGGTCAATTACCCCACTCGCCGCCCCGCCCCCCTCTGCCGATCCGCCTCCTCCCATACATGTGGAGTCGCCAGCCGCTTCTTTTCACCTGACAGTGAGGAGTTTCACCAGGGGGATGGAGCGCGTGGGAGGATCACGCTGTTCTCCCCAGCCCCCCCCCCCGGAACAGTCACCCCGACCGACCAGAGGAGGCGCTAGTGCAGCGACCAGGACACATACCCACATCCGGCTTCCCACCTCCAGACACGGCCAATTGTGTCTGTAGGGATTCGAACCGGTGATCCGCGTGTTGGTAGGCAACAGAACAGACCGCCACGCCACCCGGATGCTACATTGTCTTTTAAACGTTAATTTTGGGGGCACCATTTAGGTTGAATAATTGCCCCGACACTCCTATTCATGTCATCGTCAACACTCGCGTAAGGTGCGTTGCGGCAGTTCTGTGCAAAAAAGAAAGGAAAGAAGAAAAAGAAAGAGAAGAAGAAGGAAGAAAAAAGAAAAAAGCCATTCGAGTCCATTTAATGCGACGCCGCGGGTGCTGCACCAAGTCCAGCACCAACACTTTCCACATGTGGGAGGTGTCAGTGGATAATGACAGATAGCGGATGTACACCCACCTTGCACTGGGCTGCCACTGCCCCCAGTCCCACGTCCAGAGTGGAGCAAAAGAGGAGGAGGAGGAAAAGAGGAGGAGGAGGAGGAGGAGGGAGATGAAAGCATGGACGGATGGATAAAGAGCGATAGAGAGGCAGAGGAGATCTGTTCTGTGGCCAAAACTGCAGCTGAAACTGGTCCCCCCACCCCACCCCCACCCCCCGGTGTGTGTTGGGATGCGTCTACCTCACATCCTGCTGCCCTCTACAGCGTCCTCATGGACTCTCTCTTGCTGTGCCATCATCATCATCATCATCATCATCATCATCATCTTCATCATCCTGACACACTGCTCAACACA
Source organism: Lampris megalopsis (assembly GCA_022114975.2). Classification (NCBI taxonomy): domain Eukaryota; kingdom Metazoa; phylum Chordata; class Actinopteri; order Lampriformes; family Lampridae; genus Lampris; species Lampris megalopsis. Next base: position 208,038 of record JAJHIY020002110.1, on the reverse strand, counting down.
GCCTCTACAGGAAGTCCCACACAGCCGCTGTGACGGTATGGAGATCTTCCCACTCCCACTCTAGTGGTTTCTATTAGCGCCTTTACTTTGGCACCACACACCTTTCTTCTTTGGATCCCCCCCTCCCCCAATGTACCCGGCCAATTACCCCACTCTTCCGAGCCGGTCGCCGCTCCACCCCCTCTGCCGACCCGGGGAGGGCTGCAGACTACCACATGCCTCCTCCCATACATGTGGAGTCGCCCAGCCGCTTCTTTTCACCTGACAGTGAGGAGTTTCCCCCCCAGTTCCCCCTCCCCCCTCGAACAGGGGAGGCGCTAGTGCAGCAAACAGGACACATACCCACATCCGGCTTCCCACCCGCAGACACGGCCACTGTGTCTGTAGGGACGCCCGACCAAGCCGGAAGTAACACGGGGATTCAAACCGGCGATCCCTGTGTTGGTAGGTGACGGAAAAGACCGCTACGCTACCCGGACGTCCCGAGAACCGGACACCTTCTGCATAGAGTTTGAGCAAACAAAAGGTGGAGGGATTTGGGTACCCCCCCCAGGCTAGCGGGAGAGCAACCACTAAGAAGCGCCGCAATTAAATGCGAGCTCTCCCTTCTCTCCTCCTCCCTTCTTCCCTTCCATTGGCCCGGGCCACGGTGTTTCTGGTCTGACCTGAACATCACCTTTCTAAATTCTCCTGAAAGTTTCCAAGACTCACCTCCACCTCTCTCTCTCCCTCTCTTTCTTATGCTCAGCCTCGCTCCTTCTCAAATCTGCTGAGTGCTTTCCGGATGTTAAAGCCGCTATTACGGTAGACTGCCCTTAACCAGCGCTGACGCGAGGGTGGAGGGAGCGGAGGGCAGCTTTTAAATAACCCACATCCCTTCCACTCCAGCACGCTCCGCAGCAGCGCGGAGGCCTGGGCTTGGAGGCAGGACTGCGGATTTTCACTTCCTCAAGAGCTCTTGTGGAGAGACTCCTCTGCGTTTTGCTAGAAACACAAAGTCCTCAACAGAGGGAAAGCTGATTCAGGGGTCGAGAGGAACCGTGAGAGGAAACCAGAGAGAAAGTTATCGGGAAGAAAAAGAAACAAAGACAACTGACGGCACTGAGGTGGGGCGGTGGTTAGCGCGGCCGCCTCACAGCGAGAAGGTCCTGGGTTCGAGCCCCTTACTGGGCAGGACCACATTAAGGAATCTAAACTTCAAGATATGTCAGAATCAGGAACACTTTGTCAGGAACACATCTCTACGAACTACAAGAACACACATGTCCAAACTAACCATCCATTATCCAAGCCACTTATCCCAGTTGGGGTCGTGGTGATGCTGGAGCCTATCCCAGCAGTCATTGGGCGGCAGGAGGGGAGACACTCTGGACAGGCCGCCATTCCATCACAGGCCAACACACATTCACAGCTAGGGACAGTTTAGTACGGCCGATTCAGCTGACCTACATGTCTCTGGACTGTGGGAGGAAACCAGAGCCCCCGGAGGAAACCCACGCAGACACGGGGAGAACATGCAAACTCCACACAGAGGACGACCCGGGACGACCCCCAAGGTTGGACTACCCCGGGGCTCGAACCCAGGACCTTCTTGCTGTGAGGCGACCGCGCTAACCACTGCGCCACCGTGTCGCCCCCAAACTAAACAAAAAATTTAAAATAAAATCACTGTCCCGGTGAACGAACGCCAGTAGGGATGCTGTCAGAACTGCCGGTCTGCATGGGCTAGCAGTTAGCTTAGCCTGGCCCCGCTTCCTCTTCCGGTCAGACCGCCCTCGGTGTTACCTCCTTGGGCGCAGCTCCAGGCAGGGCCGTGGTCCCCGGGCCCACAAGACACGCCAGACCAAGCTCTCCCAACTGATCCAGCGCCAGCTCTCCCAGCCAGCAAACGAAGACATACTTAGACGCAGATGTGGACATAAACACTGCATGGACGGTACTGGGTGACAAGGCCGCCGCAAACGTGAATTCACGCCGCCATCTTCCCACACCAGCAGCGGAAATCATGTTTATTGGCCATGTAGGTTTGCATACACATGGAATTAGACTCTGGTTTCGTGGCTCTCTCAGTGTACTTAACATAGAATAACACTGCAACACAACACTCTTCAGATATATTTGACTTTGTGACAATTTGACCTTAATCAGATCAGAGACTTGAGTACTAGAAGAAATACTTGAAAACAGACATATTCCAGGTTTTGATGAAGACCATTAGGTCAAAACGTTAACCATGCAGCAATAAATGTCGTGAAGCATTTACTTTATGGTGCGAGCCCTGTTTCTCTGACCTACATTTGGTTTCTTTGACTCGGCATCTGTGGACGTGTTTTGGTTGTTCACGCGTCCTTTTGACACTATTTGAGAATTCGCTTCTTAACCACGAATCAGCAAAGGCTGTCAACTGTCAAAATAAATAAGGGGTGGGGCGTCTGGGTGCCGTAGCAGTCTATTCTGTTGCCTACCAACACGGGGATCCTCCGGCTTGGTCGGGCGTCCCTACAGACACAATTGGCCGTGTCTGTGGGTGGGAAGCCGGATGTGGGTATGTGTACTGGTCGCTGCATTAGCGCCTCCTCTGGTCAGCCGGGGAAGCTGCCTGGGGGGGATGGGGAACTGGGGGGAATAGCGTGATCCTCCCATGCGCTACATCCCCTGGTGAAACTCTTCACTGTCAGGTGACAAGAAGCGGCTGGCGACCCCACATGTATCGGAGGAGGCATGTGGTAGTCTGCAGCCCTCCCCGGATCGGCAGAGGGGGCGGGGCAGTGACCGGAATGGCTAGGAAGAGAGGGGTAATTGGACGGATACTATTGAGGAGAAAAAGGGAGAAAAAAAACTGTCAAAATAAACAAATAAAATAAAGTAAAATTCAAAAATTAAACTGCGAAAACCTCGCCCTGACATCCAGGAAGAAGTTTACACAATTGTGCTGCATGAGCAGCATGGAATATGGCTGCTTGCTGCAGGAAGCTACGCTACATGTTTCAGGAAGCTACGCTACATGTTGCAGGAAGCTATGCTACATGTTGCAGGAAGTTACACTACATGTTGCAGGAAGCTACGCTACATGTTGCGGGAAGCTACGCTACATGTTGCAGGAAGCTACGCTACATGTTGCAGGAAGTTATGCTACATGTTTCAGGAAGCTACGCTACATGTTGCAGGAAGCTATGCTACATGTTGCAGGAAGTTACGCTACATGTTGCAGGAAGCTACGCTACATGTTGCAGGAAGTTATGCTACATGTTGCAGGAAGTTACGCTACATGTTGCAGGAAGTTATGCTACATGTTGCAGGAAGCTACGCTACATGTTGCAGGAAGTTACGCTACATGTTGCAGGAAGCTACGCTACATGTTGCAGGAAGCTACGCTACATGTTGCAGGAAGCTACACTACATGTTGCAGGAAGCTACGCTACATGTTGCAGGAAGTTACGCTACATGTTGCAGGAAGCTACATTACATGTTGCAGGAAGCTACACTACATGTTGCAGGAAGCTATGCTACATGTTGCAGGAAGCTACGTTACATGTTGCAGGAAGCTACGCTACATGTTGCAGGAAGTTACGCTACATGTTGCAGGAAGCTACGCTACATGTTGCATGAAGCTACGCTACATGTTGCAGGAAGCTACGCTACATGTTGCAGGAAGCTACGCTACATGTTGCAGGAAGTTACGTTACATGTTGCAGGAAGTTATGCTACATGTTGCAGGAAGCTACGCTACATGTTGCAGGAAGTTATGCTACATGTTGCAGGAAGCTACGCTACATGTTGCAGAAAGCTACGCTACATGTTGCAGGAAGCTACACTACATGTTGCAGGAAGCTACGCTACATGTTGCAGGAAGTTACACTACATGTTGCAGGAAGCTACGCTACATGTTGCAGGAAGCTACGCTACATGTTGCAGGAAGTTACGCTACATGTTGCAGGACGCTACGCTACATGTTGCAGGAAGTTACGCTACATGTTGCAGGAAGCTACGCTACATGTTGCAGGAAGTTACGCTACATGTTGCAGGAAGCTACGCTACATGTTGCAGGAAGCTACGTTACATGTTGCAGGAAGTTATGCTACATGTTGCAGGAAGCTATGCTACATGTTGCAGGAAGTTACGCTACATGTTGCAGGAAGTTACGCTACATGTTGCAGGAAGCTACGCTACATGTTGCAGGAAGTTACGCTACATGTTGCAGGAAGCTACGCTACATGTTACATGTTGCAGGAAGCTACGCTACATGTTACATGTTGCAGGAACCTACGCTACATGTTGCAGGAAGCTACGCTACATGTTGCAGGAAGCAACACTACAGATCACAGCAACACTGCCGCTCACCAGCCTGAATAAAGTCGAGCCAATAAAGACGGAAAACGGACAAGGGGAAAAAAAAAGGCCCCAGTGCCTCGTGGGAAATCAGTGCCTTAATTAAGCAGGCCTGGTTTCTGTCACCAAGCGTGGGGATTATGGGCCTCGCTCATTATGGTCCTGATTATTGCTTTTCCCCAGCAATCACAGACAGAAGAAAAAAGCGAGTAAACACATTTGTCGATGATTTCTTGCCAATGTGATGACAAACTCACATCTGATTTAATACTTTGATTTAATACCCCGCACCCACAAAGCTTATGCCCTCCAATCCTTTTCCTTCTTTCATCCTTTTTTCATATTTCTCTGCACTCCCCCCCCCCCCCAACTCTTTTCCAATGATGCAAACACATGCAAGCTGACTTAAGCAACTGACAATCGCAAAATGCTCACAACTTTCTCCCGGGCTTCCTCTCAGCATACAGATGCGCACCATGCCTGGATGATACTGGCTAAATTCAACACCGGAATATTTTACCAATATATCTTGGCATCACAACATCGCAGCATTGATGGCATTTTACTTCAAATAATAAATGGAATTAAATAGAAGAGAATAGAATACACTTTATTTGTCATTTGGACATATCCATCCATCCATTATCCGAACCGTTTATCCTGCTCTCAGGGTCGCGGGGATGCTGGCGCCTATCTCAGCAGTCATTGGGTGGCAGGCAAGGAGACACCCTGGACAGGCCGCCAGTCCATCACACACACACACACACCTAGGGACAATTTAGTACAGCCGAGTCACCTGACCTACAGGTCTTTGGACTGTGGGAGGAAACTGGAGCTCCCAGAGGAAACCCACGCAGAAACGGGGAGAACATGCAAACTCCACACAGAAAGGACCTGGGATGGCCTGGGGTTCGAACCCAGGACCTTCTTGCTGTTAGGCAGCAGTGCTAACCACTGGACCACCATGCCGCCCCACTGTGTTGTACTAGTACTGTATGCCACCAAGGATGTCTGCACTTTACTGATCAAATCGATACAATAAAAAAATGTAAAAAAAAATGTTACGGTGAAATTAAATCAGACAGAAACTCAACATATTTCAAGAAAGGAAATTTACATTTAATTTACTTATTTTGAGCTGTTCTTTCAAAACAAACTTCATTTAGCTTGCAGCATTTTTCTTCCTACAATCTATTGAATCTGCTCGCAAAAAAAGAAAACCTCGAGCGACTAAACCGTTCAGTAAACAAATAGCCTACAAGTATTTGCCGTCAGAACGTCTGCACGAGTATAGATTTTAATCTCAAACTGAAAAATGTAAACGTCAATAACGATAACCATAAATCAGGCTAAACGAAGGGTTGGCCTTCATTTGTTGGCCTAAACGAAGGCCAACAAATGTTGGCCTTCGTTGAGAGTTGAGGTCACTTGAGCAATTCAGGCCAACGTGCACCTAATTCCAATTCGAGAGCACAATCTGTAGCAGAACTGAGAAAATGGCCGTTCTTCGAGCACAGATTGAAGCATCGTCATGAAGATCTGGTCTCGCTACAGATGCGGTGTAGGCTGCGGATGCTTCTACTGGCCGTGACGGTGAACAATGTTTACAAGGACCAGAAAAACAAGTCTGTCCACACTGTCAGGCTTGACTGATGCTCTGTGACAAGTCTCTACATTCCCACCTGTGCTAAATGCTCTTTCAGGGGCGGGGGGGCACTAGTAGCAGGAAGACGGTATTTTCTTAGGTAGGTGGCACAATTGAGCTCAGCTGGCTTTGCACATTCTCCACTAGTCTAGAGGATCTCGTTCACCGTCCGTATCAACCACTTGCCAACAGCTTTGCCGCGCCTTCTCAATCGCACATCTATCAGCAAGGCGAGTTCCGGGGCCCCTTTGGGTCTTTCTTAGATACCCTTGCCAGGATCTCCTTCCTCTCTCGCTCAGCAACATCGAGCACGTCTGGCACCTCTTGTGCAGCCTCTGCTTGGGATGCGCTCGGTTCATCTCCTGCAGATGTCGCACGCTGTGTCACCATTCCCTCGAGCTGTGTCACCATTCCCTCGAGCTGTGTCACCATTCCCTCGAGCTGTGCGGCTGCTCGGGTCTTTAGAAACCCCACCCTGATACTGCTTATTTGGGTGGTTTTGTAGCGGGGATCTAGAAACCATGTCTTGTCCATGATGTTGTTTAGCGGCTGGATCTGAATCCTTGCTGTGTCGATGCTCCTTGTGAGGTCTGCATCGTCTTCCCTCACCATCAAAACTCGGCCTTGAAGAATTTCAGCCAACGCTTCAGATCATAAAAAACCCCACTGACGGCACATAAGTGGATTCCTGCAGTGGGACTAGGGTGTTGTTTATAGACTCAAGGACGAGGACGCCTTGCCATGAAGGCGTCAAATACTTCTTTCTCATGCCAAGCTGCCAGGATCTGGGTTACGACTCAGATACCCGTGCAATCATGTTTTAGTGAGAGCCCCGCCCATGTGATGGTAGTGCTGCCAGTCTGTGGCCAGGGAAATCATGTTCAGCTAGTGCCGTGGACATTTGTTTCTTCCTCTTCCATGTGAATGAGAAAGAACTGACCACCTTTCTCAGTATGCGATAAACACACACACCCACCCAATAAAAATTGATCTCCTCCACCACAGATGATTGCAGTCTCACGTTGGCCTGTATGTGTGGTAGCTCGTGTGACACATCCTTTCAGTGGAGTGAATACTGCACTGCTGCACACAGGGTAACACAGTAGATGATGTTTCTGCATAGACATTTCAAAGGGTACTGCTGAAAGGGTATAACTCCTAAAAGCATGGTTAGATATCGGTCTTGTCGTTTTCATCTGTTTCTGCTCAGGCTTACCCAGTGTCCAAAACAAAGCAATCTCTGCAAACTGTGGAGCCAAGGGGCCGCAATGGCCACCGCAGACTGGAGTCTGGACAACCGACACAACACCGCTTTTCAGGCAGAACCTCTTTGCGGGACCATTTCTCTACGGCCATTGTTCCGAAATGGATGCATTTTAACAGCGCAACCCCCCCCCCCGTTCGACCACGTAGTCAGCCACAACCCACTGCCCGCAGCCTGGGGAGAGAGGACCCGGCAGTATAAACACAAGCAAGTCTTTACCAAATAGAAAGAGGTCTAGTCACTATTCTACTGTACTATATTACCACTATACTATACTGCTATACTATTATACTATAGTACCACTATACTATATAACTATACTATTATACCATATTACTATTATTATACTATATTACTATAATATTATACTACATTACCACTATACTATACTACTATACTATTATACTATAGTACCACTATATTATATAACTATACTATTATACCATATTACTATTATTATACTATATTACTATAATATTATAGTACATTACCACTATACTATAATATTATACTACATTACCACTATACTATACTACTATACTATTATACTATATTACCACTATACCATATTACTATTATTATACTATATTACCACTATACTATATTACTATACTATTATACTATATTACCACTATACTATACTAATATACTATATTACCACTATACTATATTACTATACTATTATACTATATTACCACTACACTATATTACTATACTATATTACTATACTATATTACCACTACACTATATTACTATTATTATACTATATTACCACTATACTATACTACTATACTATTATACTATATTACCACTATACTATATTACTATACTATTATACTATATTACCACTATACTATACTAATATACTATATTACTATACTATTATACTATATTACCACTACACTAGATTACTATACTATTATACTATTTTACCACTATACTATATTACTATACTATTATACTGTAGTGAATTCGGGGGGCAGCTTGGGAGCCACCGCAGCTGGGACGCGAACCTGGATCTCCCGCACCACGGGCAACAACGTTAACCAGTCGACTAAAGGGTCCAACCCGTTAGCCAAGGACTAATGTATCTACTTATCCGTGCACGTTACAATACTATATTACCACTATACTATTATACTATATTACCAATATACTATACTACTATACAATTATACTATATTACCACTACACTAGATTACTATACTATATTACCACTATACTATATTACTATTATACTAAATTGCCACTATACTATATTACTATACTATATTACCACTATACTATACTATTATACTGTAGTGAATTCGGGGGGGCAGCTCGGGAACCACCGCAGCTGGGACGCGAACCTGAATCTCCCGCACCACTGGCGACAATGTTAACCAGTTGACTAAAGGGTCCAACCCGTTAGCCAAGGGCTAACGTGTCTACTTATCCATGCACGTTACTATACTATATTACCACTATACTATACTACTATACTATTATTATACTATATTATTATTATATATAATTTATATTACATTATATATATCATATTACTATTATTATACTATAATATTCTATTATACTAGTGTATTCTTCTCTTCTTTTTTTTTCTTACCTTCTCTTTGTTATGGACCTCGAGTCTGCAATGAAGTTTGGAATTGAAGTGTGTGTGTGTGTGTGTGTGTGTGTGTGAGCCCTGTGATGGATTGGCGGCCTGTCCAGGGTGTCTCCCCGCCTGCCACCCAGTGACTGCTGGGATAGGCTCCAGCATCCTGCGACCCTGAGTGAGGATAAGCGGTTTGGATAACGGCTGGATGTATTCACTATGTTTTAAATGTCCCTTGTTTAGTGTGTGTCTCTTATGGCTGGGGGACACGAGTTGAATGAGATGCGATCTCGTAAAGTTTACTACAGCGCCAATACAGTGGTAAAACAGAGACCATTTCAAGCAAGGCTGCAAACATTCAATGCTGACTTGACGTACGATAGTTTTGGTCAGTCTATGTCTATCACATTTTTGGCGAGAAATGCACAGAAGTCAATAGAATTTCTTTTTCCGGGGCGTCCGGGTGGCGTGGCGGTCTATTCCGTCGCCTACCAACATGGGGACCAACAGTTTGAATCCCTGTGTTACCTCCGGCTTGGTCGGGCGTCCCTACAGACACAATTGGCCATGTCTGCGGATGGGAAGCCAGGTGTGGGTATGTGTCCTGGTCGCTGCACTAGCGCCTCCTCTGGTCAGTCACGGCGCCTGTTCAGGGGGGAGGGGGAATTAGGGGGAATAGCATGATCCTCCCACGTGCTACGTCCCCCTGGCAAAACTCCTCACCGTCAGGTGAAAAGAGGCGGCTGGCGACTCCATATGTATCGGAGGAGGCATGTGGTAGTCTGCAGCCCTCCCCGGATCGGCAAAGGGGGTGGAGCAGCGACCGGGACGGCTAGGGAGAGTGGGGTGATTGCATTCATGCTAGTGTGAGATGGAGCTCAAATGCGTGAGTCTCACACTCAGTGCGTGAGAGTTGGCAGCCAAATGCTAACATGCAAAATAATGCAAATGGATAACTTTGCTAATACTTCCCATAACGTTAAGGTTGCTGTATTTTGATTTTGTACCTTCAACTTCAACTTTATTTGCCCCTGAAGGGCAATTAGTATTGCTGCATGAAGTGCAACATGAAAACAAACATAAGAGCACAAACAGACTCAGCAGCACTGCAATGAACAAGAATAATCGGAACAGCAATAAAAGCAATACAATGATGACTATCCTATTATCCGCAGACAAAAAGTATGACTAGCATACCATTACAATCAAAATATAACAATAGTGGCAACAACATAATCGGAATCAACGTGAACATCATCCTACAAGTAGGCCTACATAGTCATGATGAGAAAGCTATCGCCCCCCTGGGTTGAGGAGGGTAATGGCTGTGGGGATGAACAAGTGTTTGTATCTTTTTGACCTGACTGAAGGGAAACTGAAGTGGGTGCCAGAGGCTAGGGATTGAAACTCCTGATGAAGAGGGTGAGTGCAGTCAGACAAGATGGAATTAGAACTCTTCATCGCCTGACTGTAATACAGAGCAGACAAACTACTTTGTTGGACACCTATAATTTTGCTGCTTGTATTCAATATTTTAGCCAGTGCATTCTTGGATCTGATATTTAGACTGCCATACCAACAGATGAGGGAAAATTATAAGATGGGTTATATGTAAGAGTCACCGGGGACCTGTTAACATGAAACTTCCTGACTGACCTCTCCTACAAACCATTTCAGTATTACATTCAAAAGTGAGATTGTTATCGATAATTGAACTGAGTATTTATAGCTGACAACAGATTCCACCTCTTGACCCTCAATGATGGTGCTCTGAGTGTGAAGAGGATAGCGTCTTAAGTCTACGCACATGTCTTTTGTCTTTGATACACTGAATCAAAGGAATGAGTTTTTGCACCAGTTCAAAAAATAATCAACCACAGGGCCATGACTTGATTCATCATCATGGAGGAGACTTACTAAAACTGAGTCATCCGCAAACTTCAGGATTAAATCGCTTCTCAAACTGGCTCCAACAGTCATCTGTACACAGAATATAAAGGAGTGGTGGGAGGACACACCCCTAGGTTGAACCTGTAGATGAAGAGAGCTCCCCTGACATGCACTCATCTACCTTCACCCTCTGGGTTCTGTTGGAGAGGAAGTCAAGGATCCAACCAGCTAAACTAGAGTCAAGTCAAGTCAAAGTAGTTAGAGAGTTTATCCACCAACAAGTGGGGTTGAATGGTGTTGAACACTAATGAAAACTCAACAGCCAATAGCTTGGAATGACTTTTACTGCCCTCTAGGTGTTTGAATAAAAGGTCAAGCAAAGTGGCAGTGGTGTCCTGTACACCCCGCCCAGCCCTGTACTGAAAGGGATTAAGAAGATGTTGGATTTTGTCCAGAATTTCCTGCTTCATCAGATTCTCAAAAGACTTCATGAAGTCAAGGGCAACTGGCCTATACTCATTCACGACTTTTGGATGGTTGTTCTTGGCAACAGGAAAACACAGTAGATTGTTTCCATAATTTTGGAACCCTCTGCTGGCTGAGTGACAACCCAAAGATACGATAAAAAATGGGACCTAGTTCTTCTGCACATCAGTGAGGTCAAGGAAAGACACGTTTTTGCCCCCATGGCAGATGAAACCATCCATCCATCCATTATCCCAGGCGCTTTTCCTCATCAGGGTCATGGGATGCTGGAGCCTATCCCAGCAGTCCAATGGTTGCAGATGAAACCAACGATGTAAAAAAGAATGAACACATTTCTCTTGTTCTCGGGTTTATTACAAGGGTACTGTAAAGAAGAGCTTCTTGCACTTTAAGGCTGCAGAGCATGTAAATGCTGCAGGGTTGGCGGACAAAATAATACCGTACCTTGAGAGATATGGACTGGAATATAGACACACTTTTGTTGGTCAAGCCTACGAGGGAGCATCTGCAATGAGCGGCAAGAACTCTGGCATCCAGGCTCGTGTTGAGGAGGTTGCAAAGCAGGCTTTTTATGTCCACTTTAATGCCAATTGCCTTAATCTGGTTCTTGTTGATACTGTCAAAGCAGTCCCAGAAGTTGAACGTTTCTTTTCTCTTGTGCAAAAAATATACATGTTTATGTCTGGGTCTTATGTTCACGCAAAATGGCTCAACAAGCCAAAAGAAATGTATGATAGGGCACCAAGAGAACTGCAAAAGCTAAGTGACACAAGGTGGGCCTGGCGACACAAGGCTTGTCATACTACTCTTGATAGACTGCCTGTTGTTATCTGTGTCCTTGAAGAAATAGATGAAGAAAAGAGTGGTGATAGCTCAGCTGAAGTATGAGGCCTGATGGCTCAAATGGACCTGCAGTTCATAGGACTTCTGGTTACTCTGACTGGTCATGCTGACTGGGCTTTTTGGTGAGACAAGATGCCTTTCTGATGCTCTCCAGTCTCCAAACCTTGTTTAGGTTTAGCTGTGGATTTAACCAAAGCTCTTGTACAGACTCTTAAAAGATTTGTAGGGATGAAACCTACTTTGAAGAGCTCTGGAAACAAGTGGTACATACTGCTGAACAATGCAATATTGACACAGAACCTGCACCCAAAAGAAAGAAAGTGCAAAACAAAAGGCTGGATGGACATAAGTGTGATGTCTCAACTAGGTGGGCGCCTTAAGCAGAACAAGGACAATTTTCATACAGGGATATTTTATCTTGTCCCTGATAACATGCTCACTGAGATCAACAAATGGTTCTCTAAACCAAACTGCGAAGTAATGAAGGGTATTTAAGCCTTAAATCCCACAAATGCTACATTTTGCGATGAGGAAGCTCTGTTTTCCTTTGCATCTATTTATGAATGCAACAATGAAGACCTCAGACATAAATTACACCAGTTTAAAAGGAGGCGTAGAGAGGAAAATCCAAGCAGGCATAGAGAAACCCTCTAGCATAGCTGACCTCACAAAATTCCTTGAGCCATACCATGAGGTGTTTCATGAACATTTTAGATTGTGTAAAATAACAGTCACTGTACCTGTGAGTAAAGCTGCGTGTGAAAGGAGCTTTTCAGTACTCAATCTCATTAAAACTTACTTGAGACCAACCATAGACAATGACAGATTGAGCAATGTGGCTGTTTCGAGCGTGGAGTCTAGATAAGCCAAGTCCCTTGACTTACATGAATTTGTGAATCAGTTCAAATCACAGCAACTGTAGGATATGACTTTAGTAAGTTTGTCTGACATAACTGTCTCACGTGTAATTGTCTTATGTATTAAATTGCAGTTATCTTATGAGCTTTATCACCAATTAAAAAAAGAATAAATTTAACAACTGTTCCAATTTTTTCAATCAACTGAGGGTTATATAAAAAGCTCATTATATGTGAGTCCTCATGATGTACTTCTACATGACATTCACTGCTGCCTGCAAAAGCAAATGATAAGAGTAAGTGACCAAAACAACTGACTATTTGGCCTACAGCAATTTGCCACGCAGAAACAAAAGTTAACGAGACATCAGTTTCTGTGCTACCCCAATGTGAGTAATGGTCTCAGCCTGGCCACCCCTATAAAAATTGTCTGGCTCCACCACTGCTGTTGAGGTCCATGGCTTTCATCATAACTGCGCTATCTGTGGTCACATAAATTAGGCGCTCCTCTTTAAGTCCTCTGTTCTCAAGTGCCCCCGCTCTATCCCACAACCAGCAACCCTCCAGTGCAGTCACTATCAAAATAAGTCTGCAAGCAACTACTCATTAGCTACCAGTCCTGGTTTATGAAGTGCACAGTCAAGCTTGTATGGTTTGGATGTCTGGCTAGACCACAAAACTGTCATGCAGATGCGGGTGAAGTATTGTTCCAGTTTGCTTTTTTCCCCTCCCCTTTTTTCTCCCCAATTGCATTCGGTCAATTATCCCACTCTTCCAAGCCATCACGGTCATTGCTCCACCCCCTCTGCCGATCCGGGGAGGGCTGCAGACTACCACATGCCTCCTCTGATACATGTGGAGTCGCCAGCCGCTTCTTTTCACCTGACAGAGATGAGTTTCACCAGGGGGACGCAGCACGTGGGAGGATCATGCTATTCCCTCCAGTTCCCCCTCCCCCCTTGATCAGGTGCCCCAACTGACCAGATGAGGTGCTAGTGCAACGACCAGGACACATATAAACATCCGGCATCCCACCAACAGACATGGCCAACTGTGTCTGTAGGGATGCCCAACCAAGCCGGAGGTAACGCGGGGATTCGATCTGGCGAGCCTCGTGTTGGTAGACAATAGAACAGACCGCCACACCGCCCGGACGCCCCCAGTTTGCTTCTTTTTCTTCTTCTTTTTTTTTTTTACTATGGGCATCCGTTGGCAAATTACTGGGCAGTTGTACATTGGCTTAAAGTTGGTTTACTTTTTCTTTGGCATGAGATGCCACTGCAGTCTGCCTTCTAATACACTCACTGTAGACCTCCTCGCTCTAATGGCTGTTCTTGAGATGAGCAAAAAGGTTGCTGATGTTGCCATCTTTTTCCACAACAAGCCACTTTTACAGTTAATAAATCATGCCATTTTGGTGTGTGTCACTCCTTAAATCCAACATAGTACCAAACTATTGATATTGCATTTCATTTGGGGACCAAGGCTTCCTGTTGACAAGATCTCCCTTGTTTACTTTGCATGTGCCCAAGAGAAAGAGAGAGAGAGAGAGCGAGAGAGAGAGAGAGAAGGCATGGGTAAGCAAATTTATTTTACCATTTCAATTAAATGTCGATATCATTGTGTGAAACCGGTACACTGGTAAAGACAGTATACTGACTAGTACTAACTGCATAGGAGATCAGTCCCCTTTAAATGACAACCGTCCTATTCAAGTCGAACAAAGGCATGATTTTTGTTTAAAGCAACTGAGATTGCATTGGATTTGAGTGATGGGGGGTGAGGGGCACACAATAACATAAAGCCTTCCGCTTGCCAGCTCCTATCTTTGCAAGACAACCCTGACACAGAGGCAGTGATGAGTTATGAGTGTAGCTTGTTGAAGTAAAGAGCGTGATGCCAGCTGCCAGGTGAATAATACATGGAAGCACTGGTTCTGACAGAACACGCTCAGCCCAGAAAACAGACACCGCAAGAGGAATGCAACATTCATTCATTCATCGTCTAAATCCGCTTCATCTGATTCAGGGTCACAAGGGGGCAGGAGGATTTTCCCGGCGGGCAATGGGCAGAAGGTATCAAGATATGCCTGCAAGTTTTACCACAGATAAATGTCAACGACATGCACAGAATTGTCAACAAACTTTCACCTGCACCTACCAGCAAACGGGTGAAAAGTTTCAAGTTGTACATCTCAAGTTACGCCCACCATTATGGGGATGAGCGGGCGGGCGGACAGACTGAATTGTGGACGTAAGTGTACAACTTTAAACTTTTCACAACTTGAAACTTTTCACCCGTTTGCCGGTAGGTGTAGGTGAAAGTTTGCCGACAATTCTGCATGTCGTTGACATTTATCCATGGTAAGTCTTGCAGGCATCGCGAAAAATATGCTATTGTCAACAGGAAACTGGTATGCCCGCTGAAGTAGAAACCGGAAGTCAGTGGACTGGTTATACACAGAGTCGATTAGTCAAATATTTGTCTTAGTACAGTGTTTAAGCGGTTAAGATAATGGATGGATGGATAATAAATATAATAACGCAGTAATAATAACAAATGTAACTACAGTACAGCATTTATAATTGAGAGAGATAATGTGTGTATAGGTATAAAAAACTTTAAGGAAACATTTCAAACTCCCCACCTGCCACCGTCCCGGAGCGGGTCGTGACCGGCGGAGGCCCGCCATTTGACGCCAGAAACGAGAGCCGGCTCGGGGCTCGCCTCCGCGCCTCGCCGGGTAAGTGAAAAGCGGGAAGAGCGGTTCGCCTCTCTCTGGACGCTTTACTGTTTCCACTTCCGTTTCGATCCCGGTCGTTTTCCTTTTCTTCGATGCATCGCCGTCACTCGCATCAGATTTACGTTTTGAAGCCATGATTACGAGGGCAAACGCACGAAAAATTCAGGTCAGAACACAACGCTTACACCACAACGCTTACGGCCGCCGACTTAAAATGGCGGCGTTGTTGTTGTTGTTCTCCCTCCCGCCGAAAACGCGCGGCGTTTTGAGCGTCGCGCAAAGTAGTGCGGCCGTTCATTAGCGCGAACCATTGTCAAGTCAAGTCGGTTTTATTTGTGTAGCCCAATATCACAAATTACACATTTGCCTCGAGGGGCTTTACAGCAACACAGCATCCTGGCCTTAGACCCTGGCATCGGATAAGGAACAACCCCCTAAAAAAAACCTTTAACAGGGAGAGAAAAACAGGAAGGAACTTCAGGGAGCGCAACAGAGGAGTGCGTAACTCGATTTTTTAAAACGATAGGCTTTACGGAGGTCGGTTCATAAGCATGGGCGTTCGTAGACCGGGGACGACCTGTACTGCATCCTACTGGAGCGTATTATTCGGTATGCAGTTACAAACATTACACATGGTGGGCTAATGTCCAAGCAGAAGGGTTTCTTTGTGACGCCAGAGAACTCGGTTTGCTTTTGAATTCAACAAAGTTTGTTGCTTGCGCTTAAGTCGGGTTAGATTTATAGATAGATCGCCTCCGGTGTGGGAAGATGGCGGCGCAAATACACATTTGCGGCGGCCTCACCCAGCACCGGTGTGGGAAGATGGCGGCGCGAACTTAAATTTGAGGCGGCCTCACCCAGTACCGGCCATGCAGTGTCTTTGTCCACATCTGCGTCGGCCCTTTCACACTTATGTTGTTAAGTCCGGACTTTCAGACTTTCCAGAGAAGTCCGAACCAGATTGCCAGGTGTGAAACCTCTTGGACCAGGGTACAGGGATCAAGGACTCGGTCTTTGGTCCAAGCTCAGGAGGTAGTCTCGGTTCAGACCAAGGTTCATGAATGTCTAATGTGAAATCAAAGGTTCGGACTTTCGGATCAATCATAGGAAGTGATAAAACAAACACAAACGGTAACACCTAGCAACAGCGAGCGCGCCTGGCAACAACGAGCGCACCTGGCAACAACGAGCCAAAAGTTCAAGTCAAGGTCCGCTGGTATGAAAGCAAAAGTCCTGAACCTAATGACTATAAAATGACAGATGTGAAAGCACCAGAACCAGACTCTGGTTCAGACCTTGGTTTGGACTTCCAAGTGTGAAAGGGACCTAAGTATGTCTTCGTTTGATGGTCGGGAGAGCTGGCGCTGCATCAGCTTGGAGAGCTTGGTCTGCTGCGTCCTGTGGGCCCAGGGACCACGGCCCTGTCTGGAGCCCGGCCCAAAGAGGAAACGCCAAGGGCGGTTTAACAGGATGGGGAAGTGGGGCAGGCTAAGCTAACTGCTAGCCCATGCAGACCGGCAGTTCTGAAGACACCGAGGGCGGTCTGGTGGCGGCCTCGCCTAGCCTTGACTGTTTTTGGTGTCGTCGCGTGGAGTGCGGGGAAGTGTGTCGAACATGTCTGGCTGGGAGAGCTGGCGTTTGATCGGCTGGGGGAGCCTGGCCTGCTGCGTCTGGTGGGCCCAAGGACCATGGTCCTGCCTGGAGCTGCCCGGTCTGACAGGACGCGGAAGCGGGACAGGCTAAGCTAACTGCTAGCTCATGCAGACCAGCAGTTCCGACAGTCATCCTGGCGTTCGCTCTCTTGGACAGCGAATTTTTTTTTGTTTTTTGTTTTTGTTTTTGATATGTTGGATATATGTGTTTTTGTAGTTTTTGTAGTTTTTTGTGTATTTTTTTGTGTAGTTTGCATATATGTGTTCTTGTAGTTTGGCTATGTGTTTTTGTCTTTGTGTTGCACTGCTGCAGGCTAGAGGAAACAATATTTCGTTTCATTTCATGTGCGCAGGTACATGGAATGAAATGACAAATAAATATTCCTGATATTCCTGATTTAGACTTTGTTCTCTATGATAAAATGAGGCCTGTATGATATAACCCAAAAAAAAAATCATGTTGCGATTGTTTTGACAGGTATTACGATTGTGATGATTCACGGTTAGTGGGAATTATCATTTTTGCATCTCAATTTTCATTTTCACGGAAAAGGCTATTAAAATAAAATCACGATGATGTAACACTTGTTGGGGGCTGTACCGAAGAACCATGTTTTCTTACATCTGAAGAACAAGACTTGTAGGCCAGGGCATCTGCAGCACTGAAGTACTTCATTTATAATGGTGTTTTGTCACACACTTTATCTTTATCAAAAATTGCAGCTTCTAGGATTTGGATACTGTACTTGGCCATACTGCGATTTCGATAACACTTCGGCACAGTGGTTAGCGTGGTCGCCTCACAGCAAGAAGGTCCTGGGTTCGAGCCTCGGGGTAGTTCAACCTTGGGGGTCGTCCTCTGCGTGGAGGTTGCATGTTCTCCCCCGTGTCTGCGTGGGTTTCCTCCGGGAGCTCCGGTTTCCTCCCACAGTCCAAAGACATGTAGGTCAGGTGAATTGGCCGTAAAAAATTGGCCCTAGATGTGAATGTGTGTGTCGGCCCTGTGTGATGGCCTGGCGGCCTGTCCAGGGTGTCTCCCCGCCTGCCGCCCAGTGACTGCTGGGATAGGCTGCAGCATTGCTGCGACCCTGAGAGCAGGATAAATGGTTTGGATAATGAATGGATGTTCAGCCCTAGCTAAAACCATATTCTATTATGAAATTAGTAAAAGAAAAAATTTACATTTGCCAACATTGGCTGCACCCCCTCCTGCTTTGATGTCCCTCATATAGATTTGGAAAGTATCCCCTGGCTTGTTGTTTCCACAGAAACGACAAAGGCATAAAAAAATTATAGGATGGTTTTGGTCGTTTACGGACGATAAGCTCCGTACTTAATGTTTTTGTCAATGAAATCTGCATACTCACCTTCGACATACAGTACAAAATCTGCACCGCGCCCACTAAAACATCACACAGACTAAAATGTGCACACAATTCAAACAACTCCAGCACAGCTTAAATGACTGAGAATGGGGTAGAATGAGTTGAATGAAAGTAATTATACGCACATCACGTAGGCGCAAGGCAATCTGAACAACGTCAATGAAAAAAGGGGGGATAACGCCTGCATACTTACTCTAAGCCACAAAAGTGTAATAGGACAAAGGATCGAAACGGTGTCCTATTAAACTTTTGTGGCTTAGAGAAAGTGTGCAGGCATTATCCCCCCTTTTTTCATTGAGAATGGGGAAAAGCCTTGGATCCACTGCAGACTTTGCACTATGGAACTGGGCGGAACTGTTGTTGGCAAACTCAGTAAAGAGAATTTGTGTATACCTGTGCCGGTACCCTAAACGGGGAGCTTTGGATCCTCTGAGTGCTGGGGTTGTGGCTAATCTCTTTGTGCTGCTTAATACATCTTTGCACCGTGCAACAGAAAGCTACTCATCTGTGTGCCCCTCTAATAGAGTGCCTGAACCTTACTAGAGTCAGGGCTTTTGTGTCTCCACAATGGTCCTGTCACCGCCAGACACGGGTCCATTAGCGCTGCACTTCCAAATAATAATCCCTATTTTAAGTGTGAAATGGGTGAGGTTTATCACATTAGAACTATTTGAACCAGGTCGCTAAAATGTCCGTCAGGGAAAGGTATGTCAGAAATGTAAATTGACTTTCATATGAGCTAAAGTGATACTCTAATCCAGCAGGCCTCAATGATTTGACATGGAGGACCATGTATGCAGGTTTTCGTTCCGACCCAGGACTATACCACCTGATCAGCTGATGGAGTGTTGGCTCCTGTCGATCTTCGCATGGTGCTTCATGGTAGACCCCCCCTCCATCTAGTAGGTGAGAACATACACTAAGAACTATCCATCCATCTATTCCATTCTCCAAACCGCTTATCCTGCTCTCAGGGTTGCGGGGATGCTGGAGCCTATCCCAGCAGTCATTGGGCAGCAGGCAGGCAGGGAGACACCCTGGACAGGGTGCGAGGCCGTCACAGGGCCCACACATTCACACCTAGGGACAATTTAGTATGGCCGATTCACCTGACCTACATGTCTTTGGACTGTGGGAGGAAACCCACGCAGACACGGGTAGACCATGCAAACTCCACACAGAGGACGACCCGGGACGAAGTTGGCTCGAACCCAAGACCTTCTTGCTGTGAGGCAACTGCGCTAACCCCTGTGCCACCCGTGCCGCCCTACACTAAGAACGCTCTACATCTCAAACAAATAGGCCCAATCCTGTAATTTAAATGAAAAAAACCCTAAAAGTTTACCAACTATACAAGAAGAAGAAATGGATGATTTATTCCCTCTAAATGTTTCAGATACTATTTGAAGCAGAAGGGGGAAACACCCCAAAACCCCAAAGGCTCTTCAAAATGAAAGGTGATCAGAGAGAGAAACCGTGAACATCAAAACTCTGTCAATTCCACCAGACACGAGGGACACGGCTGAGAGGAAAACTCGCTTTTCTGGAGGCAACGAAAACCCCACTGATCTGAAGAGAGACGTATGAGAGGAGAGGGGGATGAAGGGAGCACTCGTCACGCACCCTCTCTCTACCCCATCTCCCTAAAACCATGCTGACTGCCACTGCTGGAGGAGAAAAAGACAAAGAGGAGATAAAAGAGGGGAGGACAATCAAAAGGTAAGGGAGAGGAAGAGAGGGCAACTGACAATATGTGAAAAAACTCCGAATGCTTAATATTTTCCGAGCTGAGAGGGAGGTGGATTTCTTTCTTTTTTTTATGTCTGCCCAAAGGTATCCTCGCTCTGCAAGGACACAATGCAATAAAACACTCTGAGATGAAGTGTCTGATAGGGGGCGACACGGAGGAGACGGCAGAGGTAGGGGAGAAGAGAAAGAGAGAGAGGAGAAATAGAAGATGCGGTCGGGCCTCCAAAATAAAAGCTTGTAGGGGTAAGAAGGACGGCTGAGGTGAAGAAGAGAGAGAGAGAGAAAAATGGAGGAGGTCTATTTTGGGTGCCAGGCGTGTTTCCATGACAGCTTAGGGAGCCGGAGCAGCCAAGTCCAACCGCCTGTAGCCAGAATACAAACAGCATCATATATGAATGACTTGGGAGGGTGACAAGCTCCCTTTGGTGTCCGTGCAGGAGCAGGATTTCTTCAAAACATGCGCTAAAATTACAAAGCATAGCCCTCCTTGAAGACATCATGAGAAACAGGGGGAAACTGCTGAAGGACAGGGCTCTTTCTTGTTGGCTAAAGTCATAGCTTTCTGCATGGGCACGGATGTATTCCTCGCCTCAAACCCGTGGGTGTTGTACCTGCCAGTGAGACAGACATCTACCTAAAAGCTCGGGAGTGAGGAGGATGGGCTGAGAAAGAGCCCATTTCTGTGAATGCAAGATTAAAGCTGAAAAAGGGAATTTCCACCCAATGGTGCTAAGCAAAGCGGCAGGCTGTTTTAGTTGACTGACAAAATTCAGTTTCATGTCGCTTCAATGATGCAAAAAAAAAAAAAAAAATTGTGGATCATGACTCCCAACACGGTGACCTCTTATATTTTTCATTTGTGTGCAAGCAAGATGGAAGTAATCGATTTAAATTTCAAAAGCGTGATTAGAACATGCACATTACATAATTTCTCATCTAGAAATACCCTATTTCCTGGACTATAAGTCGCTGTTTTTTTTTTTACTAGTCTGGCTGGTCCTGCGACTTATATGTATTCCAAAGCGACTTGTACAATGTAATTTTGTCGGACAAATACGCTGCATTTCAGCTAAGGCCTCTAGATGGCACTGTTTAATCTTGGGACTCAATTGAAAATACTGTACTAGAGGACAGCGTTTGGATTGGGATCCCGCGGGAACCCAACACAAATCTCGCGGAAGTGACGTTTTGGGTTTTTTGGGGGGGGGTGTTCCCCCCTTTTCGTCCCAATTGCACTTGGCCAGTTAACCCACTCTTCCTAGCCGTCCCGGTCGCTGCTCCACCCCCTCTGCCTAGCTGGGGAGGGCTGCAGACTACCACATGCCTCCTCCCTCCTACATGTGGAGTCGCCAGCCGCTTCTTTTCACCTGACATGAGGAGTTTCACTAGCGGGAGTTTCACGCGTGGGAGGATCACGCTATTCCCCCCAGTTCCCCCTCCCCCCCTGAAGAGGCGCCCCAACAGACCAGAGGACCAAGCCGGAGGCAACACGGGGATTCGAACTAGCGATCCCCGTGGTGGTAGGCAACAGAATAGA
Source organism: Lampris megalopsis (assembly GCA_022114975.2). Classification (NCBI taxonomy): domain Eukaryota; kingdom Metazoa; phylum Chordata; class Actinopteri; order Lampriformes; family Lampridae; genus Lampris; species Lampris megalopsis. The sequence goes on along the minus strand of JAJHIY020002110.1, from coordinate 186,064 downwards.
GTGCCATGCTAGTGGCGGTTTTACATGTGCTGCGGGCAGGAGCGGGTGGTCAAAAAATAACACCTCAGGTCCTCGGATGCAGCTAGTGCTAACCAGAAGGATGGAGTCAACAAATGAAGTTGGAAGAGAAGATCAAAGCAGGTCATTACAATACAAATGAAAAGCAACGCAAGTCAGAAATGCTGGACAAATTCCTCCGTTGTTACTGACAACGATGGGAACAAACTGGACTTCGTTGGTTGCGACAAACACGCAAAAGTATTGCTCTACAGTGGGCACAAACGTAGCACCTCCGGGCTGAGCCGACGTACCTTCTCTGTTCTCCCCGGTCAAAGTAAAGCTCTGCTTCAAAGCGCTACTTAGCCGAGCGGTTAGTGACGTCGCCTTGTGGTGCAGTACACCCCGTATCGAATCCCGCACCGGGCAAGAAAATAACCGGTTACATTGGTGGCAGCGGTGGGATCCGGAAGTGGGCAGATCTCTCAGAAGTCTCTTCGGAGCGCGGGAAGAACAAAGCGCGAGGGCGCGCTTGCGGGGAGGGTGACGACTGTAAACTACTAATAAGACACGTTAGCCCCTAGCTAACGGGTCTGACCCTTTAGCCGAGCGGTTAGTGATGTCGCCTTGTGGTGCAGTACACCCAGTATCGAATCCCGCACCGGGCAAGAAAATAACCGGTTACACCAACCTCAGCAAAACAAACAAATACAGCTAACAACACATGTTCTAAAATAATAAGTAAAAAAATACAATGTAATTTTCCCCTAGAATAGGTGTACTTATTACACTAGAATAATTATTGCACTTGTATGAATGTAATTATGCACAAGAATGTAATTTCGCTACGTTATTACAGACCGGTACTCGTCTCTTTATTAATACTACAAAAAAGTAGTAAAATAAGTAAAATCACGTGTTTTGCCTGCGGGATTGGAGAAGACACAACATAAATGGAAATCTATTGTGCGGGCGGGAGTGGACACACACATTGCGGGAGCAGGGAGTAATGGTCAAAAATCCAGTGGCAGTGGGCGAGAGCGGGATTAAGAAAACAGTCCGGTGCAGATTTATACTCCGGTGCGACTTGTAGTCAAAGAAATATGGTATTGCAACCGAGCTTATTTTTCCGCCCTCTGCGGGATTCGAAGCGGCATACTGCACCACGAGGCGACGTCGCTAACCGCTCGATTAAAGAGGGCCTACCTCCTGGCGATCGGCCAGTGAGTCTTTTTGTAGGTTACACTATGTATATTATGTCACTTCCTGTGCGCCAGTAAAGATATTGTGGAAAGGTTGACGCTGGATCCAACCAATCACGTCTACTTCCGTGTAGGCACGGAAGTAGACGTGATTGGCTGTTGCGTCGGCCAATAAACAGCGCGGAACCTCGAAGCGCACTGACTGCCAGAGCGACAGACAGCAATAGTTGGGGCGAATTAAGTTAACGTTAGTTAGCTAGCGATAGCAATAGCGGTAGGGTTAGGGTTAGAGTACGATCTGGCAATGTTAAGGTCAGTTGTAAGCTAGCTAGCTAAATGTTTCAGTGCGCATCGTTTGTTTCAAGTCGGTGCGCTTCGAGGTTCCACGCTGTCTATTGGCTGACGCAACAGCCAATCACGGCTACTTCCGTGCCTGCACCCCGCTGGATCGAGCATCAGCCTTGTGGAAAAGCAGGAGACATGCTCAGCAACTGACATTAAGGCAAATCGGCAAATCAATGTGGTGGATATTTTCAACACTTATAGCAAATAAAAGGTGATATTTTAGCATAAACACAGGAGTTTCACATTTTGGTTGAATATGCATGCCCCAGTGGACTAAAGTGGTAGTGTTTTGCGGAAGAATGACGTCATTTCGCATAAGCGTTGCCTCTTGTAGCGAAGATCCGCATTCAGCCTCTGGTAGCTCGTGCATTTGACTTCCAGAAAATAGTGAGAAACGTAGCGGTGTCTTGGAAAAACAAGTGTTTGCAAGATGTACAGAGATGAGGTAATGTATCTCTAATGGTGGCCATGTATGTGGGCGTGTACCATAAATCATTTCAACAGATTTCCAAGGAAATTGAACCCGCAGTCAGGCCTTCAGAATCATTATATAACAATATCTAATCTCCTCGCTTGATGGTCTCATTTCCTCATGTCGGTCATATGGAGGCATCACAGTTAAATTGAGACTTGAACTCAGTGAAAAACTCATCATAGCAGCTTTAACTTTGTCACTTAAAGGCTACAACGTAAAAAGATCCAGTCTGTAAAGCGGGCATGAATTAGGCGCCGAGGACATGAATTAGCTAATATCATTCAGAAAGTATGCTTTAATGCCGTGCCATCATTCATTTTAATGAGCGAAGGCGTCACCCTTCTAATTACTTACTGGGTTACCAAGCTCGATTGCTCATATCATGGCCTCCTTTTATTCTGTGCATCATATTCTTGAGACCCAGCCAACGCATTTGTGCCCTCTGTAGTGGACATTATAGATTTGGAGCTGAATCTTCAAGACTGCATGCTATCATGAAAGTTCCTGATGTGCCTTCAAGAGGAAAACCTAAACTTTGCAACCTTTGCAATAGGCTTTACAACCGGACCTTGTGAACTTGAAAGAGAAGATGCAAAAGATGCTTGACAACTACATTTTGACATTTATGGAAGAAAGATTCTGAAGTCCTAAAATCAATCCAACCATTATCCAAACCACTTATCCTGCTCTCAGGGTTGCGGGGATGCTGGAGCCTATCCCAGCAGTCATTGCGCAGCAGAAGGGGAGACACTCTGGACGGGCCGCCAGGCCATCTCAGGCCCCACACACACACACACACACACACACACACACACACACACACACACACATTCACACCTAGGGACAATTTAGTAGTTCAGCTGACCTACATGTCCTTTGGACTGTGGGAGGAAACCGGAGCACTCGGAGGAAACCCACACAGACACAGGAAGAACAGGCAAACACCACACACAGAACGACCCAGGACGACCCCCAAGGTTGGACTATCCCGGGGCTCGAACCCAGCACCTTCTTGCTGTGAGGCGACTGTGCTAACCACTGTGCCACCGTGCCGCCCCAAGTCCTAAAATATCATGTTAAATTATTTTTTAGCAAATTACCTTTATTTTGGCTGGACAGCCCTACAAGCTTATGTTTGACTGACTGACTGACTGACTGACTGACTGAGTGACCACATAAGCGTGACTGACTGAGGGATCATGGTTAGCATAACAGACTGAGTGATCATGTTTGACACGATTGGGCTGCTGGATCAAGTGACCAACAACATCAGTGATGTTACACAAATAGTCGGCCAAAAGGCATGAGAGAGCGTGCACAGTTAAAACACCCCACATAACAATCACTCTGAAAAAACAATCACTGGCGAATTCACCTGCAAAAACAAGACAAAAAGAAACTGTGTAATTCTAAGAGCACCTGCAAAGGGTGTAGCTGCCTTGCCAGCAAATCACACCTCGGTGCTCCAGTACTATTTGCACATACATTTGGTGGAAAGTTGACCCCTTTCTGTGTAAATGAGCCTCATTGCAAAAATGTCCCAATTCACAAACACTAGCGGAAATAGCCACACGTAGTTAGAGTGAGCATTATTCAGAGTTGGTGGTATCTGACACCCAGACTTTCCAGTGATCATGGCAGCAGTGACTGTAGCCAGGTGAAGGCATCATCATGCCAGGCGTACTCGTAAGTGGATATTTCAAAGGAAAATAACAATTTTTGATTTAACGAGACCAAAATCTTCCACAGATAGAGGTTGCCAAGTCTAACAATTCTTGCTTCAAGGATAATTGCAATCACTTGCAAAACAAGGGCAAATTCCACTCAGCTGCAAAAACGTATGAGCGTGTTTGTGCTATAATACCATTCTACAATATCTTTTGTGAATCGGACCTTGAGACGAGGCAGACGGTGGTTGCAAGTGATGCACAATTCATGGTGCCTTTGCTGCCCTCCAAGCAGCTGACCAGGGTTTGATTCCCGGTCAACGCACTCATTGGACGGCATGGTGGCGCAGTGGTTAGCGGTGTCGCTTCACAGCAAGAAGGTCCTGGGTTCGAATCCCGGGGATGTCCAACCTTGGGGTCATCCTCTGTGTGGAGTTTGCATGTTCTCCCCGTGTCTGCGGTGGGTTTTCTCCGGGTGCTCCGGTTTCCCCCACTATCAAAAAGACATGCATGTTAGGGTTAGTACTCCTGTCTGTGCCTCTGACCGAGGCATGGTAACACCAACTGGAGTTGGTCCCCAGGCGCTGCACGGCGGCTGCCCACTGCTCCTAGCTACACAGCTAAGATGGGTTAAATGCAGTGTAATTTCCCTACGGGGATCATTAAAGTATATCAAAATAAAAAAATCATGCTATCGGCGGTCGCGATCCATTCTTTGTGAATTCGCCTGTCAATACAGAAAGAGTCTTAGAAAAATGAGAGATATCTGCAGATAGAAACAGATGAAAGAGGAGGGAGAGTTCACAGGTAATTAGAATAGGTATACTTACAATTACATTTAGTTCTCTTTCAAATCAAACATCCAAAGATATGAGTGGAAAGTATTGGTCTCGAAAGGTAGCTTAACCATGTCATGTGATATGCTACTTCAGTACACTTTATCAACACATTACTGGGACCACTACAGAAAATTGCAGATGAACATTTGATATCCTGGGATTCCCATCATAGACACTACCACTGACTATCCCTGTAAAAAACTGGCCACAATTTCAAACATTGACCGTACACGGTCTAGCCATATACTAGGTCTTGACATAGTCTCGTTTCTTGTGTGTTAGAACCTGAAGAATGCTTTCAGTGAGATTTTAGTGGATTTGAACTTTTTGAAGCATTAAATACAAGCCCATTTTATGATGTCCACTGTAGTGGACACTGGGTCAAAAAATTTTTTTGTTAGCATTTGCACATTGAGCTAAGCGCTCATTCCCATTGGTTTTAATGGATGTCTTCGGGGAGGATAGTTAGCGATCGCACTGCGCATGTGCACAAGTACACTAGAGCTCGACTAATGTAGGATTTTTAGGACCGATACCGATTTCAATATTTGAGGATTTAAAAATCCGATCATGGCATATCGGCCGATACTCTTTTTTGTTTTTCATAAATACATAACATAAAAAGTGTCTTCATGCACGCTAAATAATCCAGGTAAGAAAATCACAGAACATTGAATGTCCAGATGAACTGGATACAATATTGTCAACAGAAAGTTGAACCAGTTCATCTGGACGTTGTGTCCAGATGAACTGATTCAACAGTCTTTGAACATAAACAAAGGTTTTCCCTAACATTTGTTATGTGACGTTATTTAAGAGTCCTCACCAAGATAACATGACATTCATTCATTCATTCATTATTCAAACCACTTATCCTTACTCAGTGTCGCGGGGATGCTGGAGCCTATCCCAGCAGTCACTGGGCGGTAGGTGGGGAGACACCCTGGACAGGCCGCCAGGCCATCACAGGGCCATAACATGACATAATGCTGTTTAAAAATAAATGCACATTGACTACTATTTATTGTCATAAATAGTACCCAACTCTAACTCTAACCCATCGTAAACTATGCAGTAAACTGATACAGTGACCTAGAGTAAACGCTGCTGTTGAATGCATCTGATATTACATGACTGTCTGCAACGAGGACCTGCGACTTTGGGAATTCACACTACACATTTGAAAGAGAAGCTAGATTACTCTGGCTACCAAGCCATGTTAGATACGTGTTCAGCTTATGTTTATTTACATGTCCCCTCTGGTTTAATCATTCCCAGTGCACCGACTGTAACTACAGACATGCAAGTCGCAGCTTCATTTAGGCAGAATAAATTAAACACGATAGTTTAACCGCTCATTAATGTTAGGAGTCTTGCACTGTGGCATTAGCTAACCCAATTTAGCAATGGACAGTGTTATAAGCTGCTGTAAAGGATGTTGCCAGAGAATTTTTAGAAGTGACGAGGGAGAAATGACAGGACTGCTGATGATTGCTCAAGAGAACTCTCACAATGTTTCATAAATAAACCTACAATCAAGTTTGTCAAAAGCTTAGCCTACACCACTCAGCTACCATAACGTTAAACGTAATTTTGATGTTTTACTGATGGTACCGGCTTCCACATTACAGCAGCAAAACAAGGCATGGCTGACATGAATGTTGTCAGGCTTGTTTAGGCCAAGAGAAGTGATGGGCAATATTTATTGTTATTTAAGTAATGTATTTCTCAAGACAATTATCAACTTACCATAAACACAGATGATATCTGTCGTGGGATACTCTGCATCGTGGTTAAGTTAGTTTTAAGTTGGATATTCGACAGACGTTCACTCCAGATCCAGTGGCTTCTTCTTACTCAGTTTTACCCAGTGTTGTCCAGTAAGAGGACGGATAGCTCACCTCTGAGTGCTTGCTGTTAACCACAGGGGAAGCCGCTGGATCCAGAGTGAACGTCTGTCAAATACCCAACTTAAAACTAACTTCACCACGATCTACTCTGCTTGACTTTGATAGGGTCAGCTGATTGTTGTGATTTGTGGCATTCCAAGGATCTGCTGCTAACATCTTGATGCCAGATACCAGAACCTTCAGAGGTCTTCTGGAGTCCATGTCTCGACGGGTCAGAGCTATTTTGGCGGCACGAAGGGAACCTACACATTATTAGGCAAGTGGTTCTAATGTTTTGGCTCACTGTATTATTTTGCTCTTTATTTGCTGAGCACTTTCCCTACCGTTGAGTGTTTCTTTTAACAAAGTTATATATATTCCTCTCACCCTTTTTTGGGTGGTGTGTGTCTTCCTCAAGCTTGAGGGTTCTGCACAGTATCTCAGCTGTTCTTAGGACTGCACTCTTCTGGACAGAGAGTGCAGATGTTGTTCCTGGAATCTGTTTGAGCCACTCTCCCAGTTTGGGGGTCACTGCCGCTAATGCTCCTATTACCACTGAGACTACTGTGGATTTCACCTTCCACATCTGATCTAGTTCTTCCTTCAGCCTTGGTATTTCTCTAGCTTCTTGTGCTCTTTCTTCTTGATGTTGCCGTCGCTCGGGATTAGTACATCGATGACTGCTGCTGTCTGCTGTTCCTTGTTGACCGCCACAATGTCTGGTTGGTTAGTCAGCACCTGCTTGGGGACTTCCAGTCTGTATTCAGTACAGATGTTCCTGTACACTATCCCAGCGACTTGGTTATGCCTTTCAGTATACGCTTCCCAGCTAGCATTTTAGCCCCTGCTACTAAGTGCTGGACTGTCTCAGGGGCGTCTTTGCACAGCTTGCATCTTGCCTTGTGTCTGGTGTGGTAGACCCCTGCCTCGATCGATCTGGTGCTGAGTGCCTGTTCTTGTGCTGCTATGAGCAAAGCCTCTGTACTGTCCTTCAGTCCAGCCTTTTCTAGCCACTGGTAAGATTTCTCGATATCAGCCAAGTCTTCTATCTGTAAATGGTACTTCCCATGTGGGGGCTTAGTCTTGAATGAAACCTCCTCTTCTTCCTCCACATCCGCTTTCTTCTGCTGCCTGAGGTACTCACTCAGCAGTTCGTCGTGGGTGGCCTTCATTCTGATGTACTTATGGATGTTCCTTGTTTCATCCTGGATAGTGGCTCTGACACTCACTAACCGTCGGCCCCCATCTTTTTGCTTATCATACAATCTCAGGGTTCTGGACTTTGGGTGGAATCCTCTGTGCATGGGGGGAAGTTTCCGTGTCCTGATATCTGTGGCGTTTACCTCCTCCTTTGGGCAGTTTATTATTCCAGCTGGGTATCTGATGACTGGTAGGGCATATGTGTTGATGGCTTGGATCTTATTCTTCCCATTGAGCTAGCTCCTCAGGACCTGCCTCACTCTCTAGAGGTATTTGGCCGTAGCCTGTGGAATACCCAGGTACTTGTAGCTGTCCTGTATGTCTGTTATCCTGCCATCTGGTAATTCAACCCCTTCAGTCCTCACCACCTTTCCTCTTTTTGCCACCATTTGACCGCACTTGTCCAGTTTGAATGACATCCCGGTGTTGTTGCTGTAGATCCTGGTGAGGTGGCTCAGTGAGTCGATGTCTCACTTAGTCCTGGCACACAGCTTGATGCCATCCATGTATAGAAGGTGGCTGATTGTAACTCCACTTCTGAACCTGTATACATATCCACTCTTAGGGTCTTTTTCCATTCTTTGAGCGGCAAAGCTGGCGCAGTGGTTAGTGCTGTCCCCTCACAGCAAGAAGATCCTGGGTTGAAACCCCAGGGTTGTCCAACCTTGGGGGGTCATCCAGGTCGACCTCTATGTGGAGTTTGCATGTTCTCTCTGTGTCTGCAGTGGGTTTTCTCCAGGTGCTCCGGTTTCCCCCACCATCAAAAAGAAACATGCATGTTAAGGTATACTCCTGTCTGTGCCCCTGATCAAGGCAACGGAAAAAGAACGGGAGTTCGTTCCCGGGCACAGCATCAAGGCGGCAGCCCACTGCTCCTGGCTACACAGATCACAGCTAAGATGGGTTAATTTGCAGTAACTAAATTTCCTTAAGGGAATCAATAAGGGAACTTAATAACTTAATTAATTTGTGATGATCTGACTGAGGGGAGGTCAGGCCTATGCAGAACAGCAGCTGGGATAGTCCATCACTTTGGTATATGCCACATTTGATGGTTACCTGTGTGACTGTGCTTTGAGTTGGGCTCTAGTGTTGTTTTCCACTGCTACATCGAGTTCTTGATGAAAGTTATTAGTGTCCTGTTGGCTTTGCCAAGCACTCCAGTAACCATGTGTGGGGCATTGAATCATAAGGTTTCTTGTAGTCAATCCAGGCTGTGCTCACGTTGGTCTGTCTGGTTTAGAGTCTTGGGTGACTGCTCTGTCAACCAGTAACTGATGCTTTGACCCTCTGGTGTTGTTCCCAATTCCTTTCTATGTTTCGCTCATGTATTGACTCGTGTGCCCTTTCAGCTTAGCTGCTATGATGCCTGACAGGATCTTCCATGTTGTAGAGAGGCAGGTTATCGGCCAGTAGTTTGAAAGTGTTGTACCTTTGTGGGATCCTTCATGATCAGTATAGTTCTTCCCTGTATTAGCCAGTCAGTGTGAGATCCTGATGTTAGAAGCTGGTTCATTTGTGTCACCAGCAAGGTGTTTATGGGGTGCCATTAGCTTCTTCAGGCGATCTTTATTTTTTCGTTTGAAACTTGCTTTTGGTACCCTAAACTCCAGAAAACATTAAACAAATAAGATTAAATTCAGATACCCCCTCCCCCCCAGTTCTCAGGAGGATATAAATGGATACAGTAGTGCTTCAGTAATCTATACTGTTCAATACTGGAGTCACTAGACACGGTTAAACATTAGATACTGTCTCGTCTTTTTCTCCCCAATTGTACTTGGCCAATTACCCCACTCTTCCGACCCGTCCCAGTCGCTGCTCCACCCCCTCTGCCGATCCAGGGAGGGCTGCAGACTACCACGCGCCTCCTCCGATACATGTGGAGTCGCCAGCCGCTTCTTTTCACCTGACAGTGAGGAGTTTCGCCAGGGGGATATAGCACGTGGGATCGCACTATTCCACCCAGTTCCCCCTCTCCCCCGAGCAGGCGCCCCGACCGACCAGAGGAGGCGCTAGTGCAGCAACCAGGACACATACCCACATCCGGCTCTCACCCGCTGACACGGCCAACTGTGTCTGTAGGGACGCCCGACCAAGCCGGAGGTAACACGGGGATTCGAACTGGCGATCCCCGTGTTGGTAGGCAATAGAATAGACCGCTATACTACCTGGACGCTCTAACTGTCTCATCTTTTTATTCTGCTTTCAAATTTCTGCCAATATTAATCCCAGTCATCTAGACCGTTGCTCTATACTTATTACTGCAGTAATGAGATGCCATGACACCAGGCCGTCTCACTTTCCACCACGGGAAAAATGGCTGCTCAAGATGCAAATGCGATTTCTGATTCAACACTTAATGATTTAATCAGGGCAGTTTATTCAACCCAATCACGCAATATTCTTTTCTTTTTTTTATCTCTAGAGGATCACATCCATGGAGGATCCCAAACAAAAAACTGCCTCCCATAATGTTCCTCTTATTTGTGTTGGGACTTGTTTACAAAGTGAAAATGAAGACCCTCATACTGGCCGAATATGTCATAACAACATGTCAAGCTTAACAGGTGTGTGTGTGTGTGTCTAGGCCATTTGACAGCCGGTTTGCTAGTCACAGAGTCGGGGGGTGGGGAGGGGGCTGACCAGTCCGGAGAGCCTCTGCTCCACACTGAGCAGAGGCTGGGCAGTTATTTGTGTGACTGCACGCGGGGGCATCTGGGTGAATGTCTAATCAAGCAGCAGAAAGCACATTTATCAGTACGGATGTGCACGAGACGGCACAAACGCTGCCCCGCATCATGTCGTTGTGTGCACTCTGAACATGTCAGCACACTTACAGAGGTACAGTGGGGAGGGCAGTGGGGGTGGGTGGGTGGGTGGGGGGCTGGTGCCTGGGGATGTGAGTGTGTGTGTGTGTGTTGGATGAGCATGTGTGTAAGGGGGTTGTACAGTCTGTGTGCTGCAGAGGCAGAAAGGCATTACTGATTGAGAAGTGGATGGCACACAGAAGACATGCAGGGCTCTAAAAATAGTCAGGGACATGAATTCTCCCTGGCATGGGGGAGGAGTGTGTTGCTTCTCCTTCAGATTTGGTGTTGGTGTGTGTGTGTGTGTGTGTGTGTGTGTGCCTAAACTCAGGACTGGCCATCTAGCTTCTCTTGCAACCACGGAATAGCAGATCCAACAAAAACAACACACACGAAAACACATCATGGGTTCACCATCAGTATTCATACTGCCCAGGGTGGTGGCCACACATACGTAATGTTAAAAGCTCAACATATATTAAGCCATATATATGAAATATATATATACATATATTTGTCTTGAGGCTCAACATATATATATATATATATATAGAGAGAGAGAGAGAGAGAGAGAGAGCGAGAGCGAGAGAGAGAGCGAGAGCGAGAGAGAGAGATACGGTGTCCAGGTAGCGTAGTCGTCTATTCTGTTGCCTACCAACACGGGGATCGCCGGTTCAAATCCCCGTGTTACCTTCGGCTTGGTCAGGCGTCCCTACAGACACAATTGGCCATGTCTGTGAGTGGGAAGCCAGATGTGGGTATGTCTCCTGGTCGCTGCACTAGCGCCTCCTCTGGTCGGTCGGGGTGCCGGTTGGGGGGGGGATAGCATGATCCTCCCACACGCTACGTCTCCCTGGTGAAACTCCTCACTGTCAGGTGAAAAGAAGCGGCTGGTGACTCCACATGTATGGGAGGAGGCATGTGGTAGTGTGCAGCCCTCCCTGGATCAGCAGAGGGGGGGAGCAGCGACCGGGACGGCTCGGGAGAGTGGGGTAATTGGCCAACTACAGTTGGGGAGGAAAAGGGGCAGAAACCAAAAATCTAGATAAATAAGCAAAAAGGCTTTTTAACTGTGTCACTGTATTGTCGTTGTGCAGGTTACAGTGAACATGTCTTCTGTTTTTAACTCATCCTCTTGTATGGAAGCAGGGGGCAGCTGCAGCGCCCAGGGACCAACTCCACTTCTTCTTTCCATTGCCTTGCTCAGGGGCACAGGCAGCAGTATTTACCCCAACATGCATGTCTTTTTGATTTCCTGGCCAATATGACCCCTCCCCCCTCCAAAAAAAAGGGCATCTGCCCTATGAGGGGGACTGTGTCACTCCCCTGCTGTTCAGCCCTTGATGGTGCCGTGTGTAATATTTGGTCTCTCCTGAACCACCAGGTGACTAGCGGCTACCAGTAAGGCTTAGTGAACGTTAAGCACTGCAACAAAGTAAACGACTCGCGGTCACGCTCGCGACGCGCCACGTCTCTGCCTTCAGAAACACAGGGCCGGCGCCGGCCAAGTTATTTTGGTGATTCGTTATTGGCTCACCCCCCAAAAGACTTGGCTCATGCTCCAAAATTTGGTTTTGTGCCCAAAACCAAATTCTCTGTTCAGAACATGCAAATAGTGACTTAAAAATGAATAACAATTACCCCGATATTGTTTTTGTACAACCAACACCGTTGTTCTAGTGTGAACTGATGCTACAGCACCCTCAGTTGTGATTGTAGCATCTAGTGTGACTGTAGCGTATAGTGTGATTGTCGCGTATAATTGTACCACTTTTCACCAAACTGCCACAAACACTTCGCAGGCTTGCATCGGCAGGCAGCCCTGATTGGATTGTGTATTTGATTGACAGGTGTTGCTGGCGGCACACTTTTGACCTCGAGACTGCCTGAACGTGGCGCTGTGCAGACCGCTGTTAGCAAGGCGTATAGCATCGGCAAGCTATAAATCATGGGAAACGGTTCAAGAAGCCAAACACAACAGCCGCCACTTGGTCCTCAATGCCAGATGTGCATCATTTAAGGCAACCTGCCCAGTTTAGCCTACCCGGCCGAACCAGTTAACTCCCACCGTCCCAGTGGCCCCCACCTCCAGATCCCAGCCAGCAACATGTGCTGGCGGGAAGACCCATGCAGGTGTGCTGGTTACCAAATACCCAGTTTGTTTGCTCGGCGGCGGTGGGGATAACCACTCATTTAGCAGCTCTTGGCTGAAAAACGGAGAGCGGCTGGAATATTATGTTAAAACGGATGCTTGTGTTTTGTTACGCTCATCATAAATTCAGGTCCTCTGGGACAGACGTCACAATCCCCACCTGCAAGTACGACCTTGGCGATGGTCTGTACTTCCTGCAGTCTGATGATTTGAAGCCTTGCCATCTCTGCGGACAGTATGTCACACTGGATCTTCAAGCTCTTTCCGTGATTAGCGAAGAAACTGTCTGTGCAGAATAAATAACGCAAAAGTGGGACTATATCTGACTGCTATGTTTAGTTGCAACCATACCATCTGCTTCTAGGTTCACCTGGATAACCTACTTATATGAGGTAACTCTCGTCCAAAATAAGGGTTTGGGCTGCTCAGCTTTATTAAATGAGTTACATGATAATGACACAAATAGTTTTGAGCCACTTCCCTCCGAAAGCCCACCAAACTCTGGTTTCCTTCTAAACACAAATGATTTTATCACCACAGAAAGTACAGATGTGACACATAGTGGCACCACCACACACCCCTAACAACCTCGCAGCGGCCGTGGCTGACACTATGCGCCAGACGGGATGTTGAATTATGAGGCGACACAAATCAGTGAGTAGTTAGTGGAAAGAGGGGATGTGGCACCAGAATTCGCTGCTGGTCTGCGAGTGTTTGTGACGTGGCAACTTGTTTGTGACATGGCAACATGTTTGTGACGTGGCGACATGTTTGTGACGTGGCAACTTGTTTGTGACCTGGCAACATGTTTGTGACGTGGCAGCATGTTTGGAAATGTTCAACACTCGAGAACATTTTCCTTGTAGTGACGTCTGGATAAGCAGTCAGTTGAAGTATGGAGAGTATACACAGTCCCTCTGCTGGAGACCTGGTCAAGATGGAGGACAAAGTGGGCGTCCGAGTAGCGACGTGGTCTGTTCCATTGCCTACCAACACAGGGATCACCGGTTCAAATCCCTGTGTTACCCCCGGTTTGGTCGGGCGTCCCTACAGACTCAATTGGGTGGGGGAGATTTTTCACCGTTTTTCTACCCAATTGTACTTGGCCAATCACCCCACTCTTCCGAGCCGTCCAGGTCGTTGCTCCACCCCCTCTGCCGATCCCGGGAGGGCTGCAGACTACCACATGCCTCCTCCAATACATGTGGAGTCACCAGCCGCTTCTTTTCATCTGACAGTGAGGAGTTTCACCAGGGGGGCGTAGCGTATGGGAGGATCACGCTATTCCCCCCAGTTCCCGCTCCCACCTGAAAGGCGCCCCGACCGACCATAGGAGGCGCTAGTGCAGCGACCAGAACACATACCCACATCCGGCTTCCCAACCGCACACACGGCCAATTGTGTCTGTAGGGACGCCCAATCAAGCCGGGGGTAACACGAGGATTTGAACCGGCGATCCCCGTGTTGGTAGGCAACGGAATAGAGCACTACGCCACCTGGACAATTGGCCGTGTCTGCGGGTGGGAAGCTGGATGTGGGTATATGTCCTGGTCGCTGCACTAGCGCCTCCTCTGGTCGGTCTGGGTGCCTGTTTGGGGGGGGACTGGGGGGAATAGCGTGATCCTCCCACGCGCTGCATTCCCCTGGTGGAACTCCTTACTGTCAGGCGAAAAGAAGCGGCTGGCGACTCCACATGTATCAGAGGAGACATGTGGTAGTCTGCAGCCCTCCCCGGACCAGCAGAGGCGGTGGAGCAGCGACCGGGACAGTTTGGAAGAGTGGGGTCATTGGCCAAGTACAATTGGGGAGAAAAAGGGGAGGGGGAAGACGGAGGACAAAGTGACTGCTGCTGGATGCTGCTTCCTGGAGTTATATGATGATGTGCAACATTAACGTCCAGCCGGGATGGAAATGGGAAATAACAGGGGTGGAGGAAGGACAGTGGGGCAGTTGGAGTTGCCGGTAAGTTCAACAAATTATATTCACTGACAAAGTCGACTTGCCGTTGCCGTGCCAGCTCAGAGAACAGATCAATACATAATGTTTTGTTCTCGCATATTTACGAGGAGAGATGCTAATGTCCGCGCGAGTTGCTAGAATGTCCCGGCGTGGAAGTTTAGTGGTGACGGAGTGGAAGTGTAGCGGTGACGGAGTGGAAGTGTAGCGGTGACGGCGTGGAAGTGTAGCGGTGACGGAGTGGAAGTGTAGTGGTGACGGCGTGGAAGTGTAGCGGTGACGGAGTGGAAGTGTAGCGGTGACAGAGTGGAAGTGTAGCGGTGATGGAATGGAAGTGTAGTGGTGACGGAGTGGAAGTGTAGCGGTGACGGCGTGGAAGTGTAGCGGTGATGGCGTGGAAGTGTAGCGGTGATGGCGTGGAAGTGTAGCGGTGACGGAGTGGAAGTGTAGCGGTGACATAGAGTGGAAGTGTAGCGGTGACAGAGTGGAAGTATAGCGGTGACGGCGTGGAAATGTAGTGGTGACGGAGTGGAAGTGTAGCGGTGACGGCGTGGAAGTGTAGCGGTGACGGAGTGGAAGTGTAGTGGTGACAGAGTGGAAGTGTAGCGGTGGCGGAGTGGAAGTGTAGCGGTGACGGAGTGGAAGTGTAGTGGTGACAGAGTGGAAGTGTAGCGGTGGCGGAGTGGAAGTGTAGCGGTGGTTGAGTGGAAGTGTAGCGGTGACGGAGTGGAAGTGTAGCGGTGACGGCGTGGAAGTGTAGCGGTGATGGCATGGAAGTGTAGCGGTGACAGAGTGGAAGTGTAGCAGTGATGGCATGGAAGTGTAGCGGTGACGGAGTGGAAGTGTAGCGGTGATGGAGTGGAAGTGTAGCGGTGACAGAGTGGAAGTGTAGCGGTGACGGAGTGGAAGTGTAGCGGTGACAGAGTGGAAGTGTAGCGGTGACGGTGTGGAAGTGTAGCGGTGATGGAGTGGAAGTGTAGCGGTGACAGAGTGGAAGTGTAGCGGTGACAGAGTGGAAGTGTAGCGGTGACAGAGTGGAAGTGTAGCGGTGGTTGAGTGGAAGTGTAGCGGTGACGGAGTGGAAGTGTAGCAGTGATGGCAAGTGTAGCGGTTACGGCGTGGAAGTGTAGCGGTGACGGAGTGGAAGTGTAGCGGTGGTTGAGTGGAAGTGTAGCGATGATGGAGTGGAAGTGTAGCGGTGGTTGAGTGGAAGTGTAGCGGTGACGGAGTGGAAGTGTAGCGGTGACAGAGTGGAAGTGTAGCGGTGACAGAGTGGAAGTGTAGCGGTGGTTGAGTGGAAGTGTAGCGATGATGGAGTGGAAGTGTAGCGGTGACGGAGTGGAAGTGTAGCGGTGACAGAGTGGAAGTGTAGCGGTGGTTGAGTGGAAGTGTAGCGATGATGGAGTGGAAGTGTAGCGATGATGGAGTGGAAGTGTAGCGGTGATGGAGCGGAAGTGTAGTGGCGACGGAGTGGAAGTATAGCGGTGACGGCGTGGAAGTGTAGCGGTGATGGAGTGGAAGTGTAGCGGTGACGGAGTGACAGCTGCTCCTCAGCAGTGTGTCGCACGTCCTGCTTTAAGAGTCACAAATAAAGCCAGGGGCTCACTGCATTATTCATGCAGCGTGTTCCACGTGGCTTGTTTATCCTTTGTTGTTGTTGACTTGTACAGCCTGCAAGTACAGCCTGCAAGTCAAGCAGAGCTTTATTATTATTACTGCCAATTAAGTTTGCACATACAAGCAATTAGACTTGGTGGGATGCTCAGATAAAGCTTAAGACAGAAATAACTTTCCCAAAGCACAAAGACTGAGAAAGCCTAAAAATACATGAAAGAGTGTGTAAGAATCTGAGTATCTACATATTAGGACACATAACGGCGGCAAAGGCAGTTAGTGACTAATTTTGTGCTGCTTGCCAAAACACAAACACTAGCAGTAAAGAACAGCGATGAGTAGTGGAGTCCACATCCACAATACTACCCTTGTCTCACTATGTACCCTACCCTTCAGCGCCCAATCCCCCCCGACAGACCACGCATTTCCCCAACACACTCCGGCCTGCTTGAAAGGCGCACACACACACCGGTACTGGTACTGTAAAGAGTCTCCCGTGAGGACGGCCTCTGCTGCAGCGAGATATTGGGGAGGGGGGGTGGCTGAGTCCACACGTGAGGAAGCAAGTCTCTTCCATCAGAGAGAATGTCCTATAGTCTCAGATGAGATGATGGCACCCCCCCCCCCACCCTGACCGTCTGGCGTGTTGTCTTAAAAGAGATTAACCACACCATTGTCTCGGCCAATAATGGAGGGTTGAAAGCGCCGCCGCCTCGCAGGGACCGGGTGGAAGCGCTCGGTGCTAATTCCATCCCGCGGAGCGTGTTCTCCTTCTGTCGCCCTGAGCTCTCATTAGTGCGACAGAACGGCACAGGCAGATCGGATGGTGGCAGCCTGCTTCGGCTGAGACTGGAGCCGCAGACCTCTGAAGCCCAACAGCTGTAGCGGCTGGTGCGTCTCCACGTTCTGCAGCTGCCTTTCAGCCCTCGCGTCAGCCGGTGAAAAGCGGGTGAAACTGTTGTACATTTATGTACACCTTCTCTTAAAACAACAGGCTGCCCAGCGACCCGAGAAACACCACAACCACAGCTCCTTTAAATGGCGATGGAAACTGTTTTTCACGACCGCCCATGACCAGCTCCTGTGTTGGGACAACGGTCTGTGTTAAATTCAGAATTTGCTTTGTGGTGCTTTTATAGCATTATCATTCTGGTCTCTTTTTTGTTTTTTTTTCTCTCATTTAAATCCTTTTTCTGCCATTTTTATTCTTCTCTGTAAATCACAATGTGGTCTTTTTGTGTAAAATGTGTTACATGATTACAATTTGATGTGACAAAATTAGCCAAAAAGAGAAGGTAAATGACAGACACGTGACACAAAAGAGTCCTATGATATGATATGATATGATATGATGAAACACTTCTGCAACCTTTAGGCAACTGTTACCAATTACCTATCATTTAAAATCACATTTTATCCATCCATTCCATTATCCAAGCCGCTTATCCGAATTTGGGTCACGGGACACTGGAGCCTATCCCAGCAGTAATTGGGCGGCAGGCGGGGAGACACACTGGACAGGCCGCAAGTCCATCACAGGGCCGACATATTCACACCTAGGGACAATTTAGTACAGCCGATTCACTATGTGTCTTTGGACTGTGGGAGGAAACCGGAGCACCTGGAGGAAACCCACGCAGACACGGGGAGAAGAACATGCAAACTCCACACAGAGGACGACCTGGGATGACCCCCAGGGTTGTCGAACCTAGGACCTTCTTGCTGTGAAGCGACTGCACTAACCACTGCGCCACCACCAGAAAATAATAATTAAGATTATCCCATTTGTATTGTGATGCATCATGACAATGACCAGTGATGGTGGACAGCAGTTCAAACCCAACCGGCAGAATGGGGCAATGTTTAAAAGTAAGTGTTATTTCTCAGTATGCAAAGCAGAAAGTAGTTAAAATCAATAGTTGTTTTTACATAAAAAGGGATGTGGACCATCACACCAGTAGAAGTGTATACCTGTGATCATTAACCTGCAAAGAGCTAAAAGGAAGTGATGCAGAAATGACTAAGTAGTATGCACGAAGAACCATCATACTTTTTACTACTAATCGTATGCTAGATAGTACACATATGTAGTATTTAGTACACAGTATGTGATTTTGGCTAGTTGATTTGAATACTGTGAACCCCTGGGGAAATTCTGACTTGAACGGCTGAAAAAGTAAAACTTTCTCTTCTCCCAACAACTACAGGCAAGGTTACCCTCAGCAAGGATTCTCCGTGGCCTGCAATTGATGAATGCAATTGTGCTGGACAGCCCCAAGAGTACGTGAACTGCAAAAAGAAAAACCACGTTAAGTAAAAAATAAAACACCCTTTGTTTGGAGGATCAGTTGGACATTAAGGTGAAAAACTGCTAAGCTCTTATTTGCTATGAATTCGTCCTAGTTCTTCGGCCCCTTCTGGGCCACTAACATTTTACTGTTCCCATGGACGACAGCATTTCAGATTAGGTTCCAAACAAAAAGAGAAAGCGTCTCATGTGATGTCGGTATTCTTTCCATCCTCATGCTGGTACTGGGCTGTAGTACTTTTTGCCCTCCATGTGTATCTCCTACTAACTCCTTGGCCTTACCTTACCTTAGCATGCCCTTTGAGGTTGTCGAATGGGAAGTGCACTAACAGGCTAGCTGGTGTGCGGTGGGACATCTAAAATAGCCAGCCATGTAGAAGGAACATGCAAAGGGCACAAGCTGAGAGTACAGGCAGAGGGCAAGACAGTGAGGCCCAATGCTGCTTTCCCTGCCTGAGGAAAAAAGGGGAAAATAACATCTAGTCAGTCAGTTAGCTAGTGAGTCAGTCAGTCAGGTAGTCACTTAGTTAGCTAGACAAGTCAGCGGGTCAATCAGCCAGTTAGTCAATCAGCCAGTCAATCATTTAATTAGCTAGTCAGTCTGTTAGCTAGTGAGTCAGTCAGTCAAGAAGGCCCTCTACTCTGCAAGCTCCTGGGTTAGTTAGCACGTCAGTCATTTAGTTAGCTAATTGGAATAAAGTTAGTCACTTAACTGAGTCGGTCAGTCAACTAGTCAGGTAGTCTGTAAGCCAGCAAGTCAATCCATATTTTAGTAATTTGGCTAAACAGCCAGCAAACCAGTTTATAAGGTAGTCAGTCGCTTCTTCAGGTACATTCAATCAGTCAGTGAATAGGTCAGTATGTTTTTGCTGGTCAGTAACCTGATCTGGTAGATAGTCAGAGAATGAGCTTGTAATCTGTAAATCAGTTAGTCAGAAAATAAATTAGAAGGTGAGTCAGTTAGACAGATAACCTTTAATCACGGTGGGCCTGGGACTTGGAGGCGGGCAGCCTTTCAGTCCTGCCCTCTAGGAGCGAGAGGGGGTGGTAGGGACATGGGCTGGGGGCTAAAGCAATCGATCTCATCCTCCATCAGCCTCCTCATTCAACATGACATTTGTTGAGAGCCTCCTGAGCACAGGCGCTACAGCTGTACATGCCGATCCAAGTAAGATGTCCCCCTCCTGTTCCTCTCTGTCGCTTGCATCCCTGCTATCAATACCTGGTCTCTGTACCTCCCCATCCCTCCTTCACCCTCAATCTTTTCCTCTGTCTTACAGCCACGAACAGGAAATAAAGTGTACATATATACAAATATGATGATAACAGCAGAAGTGGTGTCATTATTTCTATTCCTTTTTGTTGGTTGATATCATTATATTCTTGATAATGAGCTGGAACAAAAATAGATGTTTTCCAGATTAGTCACCAGGCAAAACTTCTGTTGTTAAAGCGCATACAGTGAGTATGACATTAATTTCTTCCATGAAGTGTGTTTTGAAGCGCCACACCAGTATGACTTTGTGTTCTCTACATGTCCCGCTTAGTCTCTCTCTCTCTCTCTCGCTCCTCACTGCAATGTCTCCAGACCTAGTTTTAACTGTAATTGCAAATAATTCTGTTTTTTTAACCTACTTTGAGTCACAGATAGGTGGGATTTAACTCGCTTGACAAACCCACCAAGATAGTTTTGTGGGTGACAGGTGAGTTTTAAGCCACAGCAAAAGTTGCCAAATTGTCTGTCCTATACTTCCCTTAAAGCTGAAACCAGCTATTTCTCTGTTAACTAGTCATTATTTTATCGATTTGAAATGAGATGACGATGACGAGGTGGTGATTCTGTTGGACAGGCAATCAATACTGCAGTAAAACAGCCTTCCAATATAGTTTGATGTAGGAGGCAGAGAGAAATAGGCCTGTTGCAACTGATTTTCTCGGACTACAATTACGGCATGGCAACTATTGTTGCATTATGGGCTGTCAGCTCACCAGTAATTAGTCAGTACCCTTGTAATGAAGAGATCCTTGGACCAAAGTGAATGCACGCGATCTAATGTGTTACAAACTACATCTAACTACATTTCCTCAATGTTCTACAGTAATACTCATTGTCTGTCCAGTACAGGTATCATGACATCAGCATCACAGTTCAATCTTTTTTCCTGCAGGAGTTTGTTTCCAACATGTGTGTGTTTGCCGCTGCACCAGAGTTCATACGACCCGATCAAAAACAGCTGTATGCAGAGACTGGAGAGCATCTCCAACCATGGTAAAGATGCCAATTAGTATTATGTAAACTGACTCCATGGTCCTGCAGCTGAAATGAGTTTTCTCTGTAGGGTGTCTGGGCTCAGCCTTAGAGATAGGGTGAGGAGCTCAGACATCCGGAGGGAGCTTGGAGTGGAGCTGCTGTTCCTTCGCATCGAAAGGAGCCAGTTGAGATGGTTCGGGCATCTGATTAGGATGCCTCCTGGGCGCCTTCCTTTGGAGGTTTACCGGGCACGACCAACTGGGAGGAGACCCCGGGGTAGACCCAGAATACGTTGGAGGGACTACATTTCCAATCTGGCCTGGGAATGCCTTGGGATCTCCCAGGAGGAGCTGGAGGGCGTTGCTGGGAAGAGGGACGTCTGGAGTGCCCTACTTAGCTAGCTGCCACCGCGACCCGACCCAGAAAAGCGGCTGAAGATGAGATGAGATGAGATGAGATGAGATGAGATGAGATGACTCCATGGTCCAGATGGATAAAATAATGATATATTCATGGAGAAGGACCACAGATTTTGGCTAAAACTTTCTGGTTCTCACTTAATTCTCCTCTCTGGCAACTTCCACTCATCTGGTATCTAAATAAGTCTAAAACAAATGCCAAGAACTTTACTTTTTGCAAATAAGACATGACAAGAGCTGATTGTTTCATATTTCCCACCCTTCTGGCCATTTTCTAAGCTAATGCCTCTTTAGTAGTGCCTCCTTGCTTGGTCTTCTCCCCTTCTTCACCTTACTCACTCGTCCACCTCTGCCCTGAACCCCAGTAAGTGGCCCGCAGGCCAGGTCCAGCCCATGAAAGCCAAATGTCTGGCACGCGCCTACCCATTGGCACTAACGCACCGGTCATAACATGTGAAATAAAGCGCGTGCTGCTCTACTTTATTTTGACCTCACCCCACACCGTACACTTGACCTATGCCGTAGAGTGCGCATAGACGTAAGACGTATTCCGTGCTCTCTACGGTCCTTGACTAGACAGAGCCACTCACCAGCTAAGTCACACAATCAAATAACTGTCCTAAACCAACAACATGGCCTGCGCGAAAAAGCGGAAAGTCGACCAGGAAACCATCAGTTCAGATCTGATTGGACTAATCAATTTTGTTTTATTTTACCGGACTATGTCAATGGCAAACTGACACACTTGATAAACATGCAGACCGTAGTGGTCTGCAAAGCAGATAATCTCAAGTGGCACTTCAACACTATGTACGCTGCCAGTTTTAATGCCAACTACCCTACAAAATCAGATCACCACAAACAAAAAATAGGAAATTGGCCTGGCGGCCCTTCCAGGGTGTCTCCCTGCCTGCCGCCCAATGACTGCTGGGATAGGCTCCAGTATCCCTGCGACCCTGACAGCAGGATAAGTGGATTGGATAGTGGATGGATAGATGGATGATAACATACAACAAGCACTCCGTTTCTACTATCTGTAAATCAACACAGGCACAAGAGAGTGCAACAGCTGCATCATTGCATGTTTCATGAAACCTTGCTAAAGCTACAAAGCCATTCACTAATGCTGAGTTTATTAAAATGTGTGCAACTGATGTGGTTGGCAAAGTTTTAAATCATGATGAGAAAAACAAGAAAACGGTTGTGGAGCTATTAAACCAGGTGCCATTGTCAGCTAACATTGCAGCAAGAAGGGTCGAACTTTTAGCGGAGGAGTGTTTTTCCAATCCACTCGCGAATTTGTAGAAAGCAGATGCCATATCACTAGCCATAGACTCGTCCTGTGACCGAACCGATATGGAACAGCTACTTTGTTTGCTTACTCTGCCTGGGTGCACAACTGGGGAAATCATCTTTAATGAATCAACAGTTCTTTGAGAAGAATGGCTTGGATGTGAGCAAAATTGTGCCCGTTGTCACTGATGGCGCTCCATCAATGGTGGGACAACACAAGGGCTTGGTAAGCAGGCTTGCCGCTGTTAACCCAGCACTCTTAGCATGTAATTGCATTATTCACAAATCAGTGTTGTGCGCTAAACTATGTGGGGAAATGAAAGAGGCGATGGATACTGTGACGAGACTGGTATATTTTGTTCACAAGAGTTCTAGTCTGCAACATCGCCTTTTCAGAGCGTTGCTGGAGGACATGTCAGCGGAACACAAGGATCTTTTGCTGCATAATGATGTTCACTGGCTGAGCAAAGGCTGTGTGTTGGAAAGAGTGTGTGACCTGAGCGATGAGCTTGTGTCATTTTTATCCAGACTGCGGAGCCAAAAAGCCCAAGAATATCATAGGTTTTTAAGTGACAATAAGGTGATGGCATGTGTTATTTTGTGGGTGTGACATGTCTCATCTAAATCACCTTAATCTGCAATTACAAGGCAAGAACCACGCTGTTGCAGACATGGACGAGACAGTTGAAGCTTTCCGGTCAAAGCTAAACCTTTTGGAGAGACATTCATGGGAGAAAGTTGCACTTTCCACAGCTGCAGGAGCATTGTAAGAAGAAGGGAATGCCAGAGGATCCAGCGATGAAAGATTTCGTGATGAGCCTGGCAGAAAACTTCAAGGAACTATCTGTAAGCTCCGCTAAACTCCCAGGGGACACCCTCCTCTTCCTGAGACAGCCGCTCTGCATTTTGGCTGATGGCCAGTGGACTGCAGAGGGCAAAAGGCTGGTACCTTCCATAGATGAGGTAACTCCTCAGATGAAGGTGTTGGAGGTCGGGAACATCTGATTCGCTCAAAGCACAACATAAGGACGTTGGGGTGAGTGACTTTTGGATCAACGTGGTTCCCCAAGCTCGATTCAAAAACATGAGAGCTATTACAATGCTCCTACTCACAATTTTCCCCTCCACGTACACATGTGAGTCATCGTTTTCTTCAATGAACTCGATCAAGAACCAGGAAACAAATGCACTCTCCAATGCACATCTTGGCCAGTGCCTCAGGCTTGCCACAACAGAATACAGGCCTGACATCAGAAGGATCGCCTCATCCTGTCGCTCTCACTTCTCTCTGATTGGCGAATGAACATCCATTTATTGTTGTCTATTTGTCCATAATTAAATGGTTGGTTTTGGACTTTCTTTCAAGAGTGCACTTTTTTCTTGAGTGACCCTCAACACAGGCTTTAAGAATCCGAGGCCTAAATTATTACTACTACCACTACTACTACTACTACTACTATTACTACTACTACTACCACCACCGTCACCACCATCACCACTACTGCTACTACTATTACTACTACTACCACCACCACCACCATCAACACCACTACTACTACAACATCACTACTACTACTACTACTACCACCACCACCACCAACACCACCACTACTACTACTAATAATAATGATAATAATAATAAAAATAATCATAATAGCAGCAACAACATCTGCACATAAAACAACCCTTGCTAGTGCAATGGACACCCGCCCCCACTCCCACCCCAGACGTTTTGGCCCTTGGCTTGGCATACATGACATGATTTGACCCCTGGGAAAAACTAATTGGAGAACGCTTAGGGTAATCTAGCCTGAACAATACAGGACTGCCGAGGATATTGATTCACTTCACACCCCCCCAACACACACACACATCTTTGCCCCACCTGTGTTTGTCAGCCATATGGGTGCCGCTGGTGGAAGGGGGGGGGGAAACGCATAGAAGGGCCTGCAGCTGAAAGGGGACCTGTGAACAGCAGAGGTGCCACATAGTGTAAATCTGTAGGCTATGTGTGTGTGTCTATATTTAAGCATCCTCATGGGAGTGTGTGAGTGCTCACAGTCATTCATGAATGTGTAAGTTGTGTGATAAAACAGTGTTAAGCAGAGTTTGTGGGTTGGGGGTGGGTGGCAGCATCACATCTTGTCGAGAAGGCCCCGAAATTGGAATGTGGGAGCGGGGCGTCTTAACAAAGTGTGGCGGGGGCAATCATGGGGGGGGGGGGATGCGGTCAGCTCAATGCTGCCAGTTTATCTCTGTGACTAAATATCTTTTTTCCCCTCCCCTCCTCCTTCTTTCTGTCCGTCACCCTCCCTTCTTTCCTCCCAAGTCCTCTGTCTCTAGCTTACCCTGTTTGGCTTCCTCTCTGTTCTCCCCCTCCCCCTTCTCTCTATCTCTTTCTCATTTTCTCTCCCTCTCTTGGATGCCCCTAGTGCTCATCACATCCTCTGCTCCAGCGATTGCTTCGGCTTTCATTTATTTTCCTGTCTACCCCCTATCGGTGACATTGCTATTCTTAGACCCTCTCCGTTTTGTGTGTGTGTGTGTGTGTGTGTTTGTTGTGGGACGCTAACCTGCTTTCCCAGTCAATGCTATGCCAACTTAATTTCCACCATCTCCTTCCTCCATCAGCTCTGGCAGCTGACAGGGCGTGTCTGGCAGCTGACAGGGCGTGTCTGGCAGTAACACCTGTTCAGGTGACCCCCTCCCACCCCCACCAAAGTGTGCTACAGTCTGCTACTACTACTTTCGGCTGCTCCCGTTAGGGGTCGCCACAGCGGATCATCCGACCAAAGTGTGCTGCAGTGTGCTTTGTAAATACCGAGAGGGGGTGGGGGAGGCTGGTAGTAGAAAGAGAGAATGTTGGGCGTCCCTACAGACAATCGGCCGTGTCTGCGGGTGGGAAGTCAGATGTGGGTATGCGTCCTGGTCGCTGCACTAGCGCCTCCTTGTGTCGGGCGAGCGCCTGTTCGGGGGGGAGGGGGGAACTGGGGGGAATAGCGTGATCCTCCCATGCACTACGTCCCCCTGGCGAAACACCTCGTTGTCAGGTGAAAAGAAGCGGCTGGTGACTCCACATGTATTGGAGGAGGCATGTGGTAGTCTGCAGCCCTCCCTGAATCGGCTGGGGGGTGGAGCAGCAACCAGGACGGCTCGGAAGAGTGGGGTAATTGGCCAAGTACAATTGGGGAGAAAAGGGAGGGGGGATCCAAGGGGGGGGGGAAAGAAAGAGAGATGATAGGCAGAAGTGTATGAAGGAATTTGAGTGTTGATTGGCACTTATAGCTCAGGTGGAGAAGTGGCCACCTCAGGGTGTGCGGAAAAAGAGTCATTTAGCTTGCATGCTTGAGGGATTATCCTCTGTTAATACAGAGGGGGATCACCTTCCAGCTGACAAGGGCAATGGTGAGAAATAAAGGCGTGGATCTGGGCTGTGTCTTGACTGACAAATTACCTGCAGCTGGGGTCAAAAGCCAAGGTTAAGACCGAGACAACATCCATAGTTTGAGAGTGAATCCAAGACCAGAGCCAGGCGGGGATTTCAGGACTCATTGGAAAAGTGCAGCGGTCAGCCCATGTGAAAGTAGGCTACAGTAAAGCCATAGAAAATCTAAAAGGACTATTGTCACATAACTATTATAAAATGACAGCCACGTGTACCACCGCGTTTCTATAGTAATTCTATAGGAACCCTTTCAGGAAGACGTCTGGCTTCTATTGTGGTCATCTAAGTGAGAAGAGACAATAGCACATTAGCTTCTAGGCAGCTGGCCCATGTCATCTAACCTGAGCTGCAGAGCGATGGATCCGTGCTAATGTTTGTTCCATAAATGAACAAAGTATAGGCTGAACTTTTCAAAATTCAAGCCTGGATCACTGTGGGTATTTTGTTGACATCCCCTCTACTGTGATTCACAGAGTTCACTTGTCACCCTGCTTGGCAAAACCCAAGTAGCGCTGAGAAAAACTCAAGTTTCTCTTGAAATGGCCACTGCAAATAGATCTGGCTCGAATTGATTATTTCAGTGTTCTCCAATTAAAGATACCCACACATGCCATTCATTTTCCTCTTTGGGAATTTTGTGTAAACCGCTCGGGTATCACACAACTACAGACTGTAGCCATGTCTGAGCTAATGGCTCTTTAATGACCTAGTTAGCATTCACTTATAGCCTATCGTAATCAGCTTGTTAGTAGTATACCAGAAACTAGCAGGTGACGGACAACCTGAGAGCACGGACAGGTACAACCAAGGATTCGTATCAAAATTTGTGATGTAAAAAAAGCGTCACCATTTTTACCCATTTCAAAGTCATCAATCTACATCGGTTTTGGCGGAGAGCTTGACTGTACTTTGGGATCTGGGACCTGTTTGTGCTACATCCTGTCTTCCCTTGGTCACAGAAGCCTCCTCCTGGAGATTTAAGATATCCTTTGCGTTGTTCTTGTTCATAGTTGTTTTTGCATGATTCATTCTGACTATGACTAATCTGCATCACTCGCACCACTTCTCTCTTCTTCTTTCTCCCTCTGTGTGAATGCTGTGTGTGAGTCTGCCTCCTGTGTGCATGTAGAGTCTATTCTCTCTGCAGGACTCCATTGAGCAGAGATAGATTTGTGGTACGTGGTCCCGCCGGCTCTTGATGGATTTGTAGAGTCGCCTGACGTTGTCTTGCAGGATCTCTCTCTGCATGGACATTATAATTTTGCCCCTTTTGCGTATTCTACACATGTGCAAGTGTGTCCATCCTGGAAGAAGAATCCCTCCTCTTTTGCTCTTCCTGAGGTTTCTTCCATGTTTTTCCTGATGGGATTTTTTGTGCGTGTGGATTTTCTAGCCCTTTTTCTCCCCAATGGTACTTGGCCAATTGCCCCATTCTTCAGAGCCGTCCCCGATACATGTGGAGTCACCAGGCGCTTCTTTTCACCTGACAGTGAGGAGTTTCGCCAGGGGGACGTGTGCGTGGGAGAATCACGCCACTCCCCCCAGCCCCCCCCCCCGAGCAGGCGCCCGACCCGTAAGACGCCCCACCAAGCCGGAAGTAATCCCCGCGTTGGTAGGCAACGGAATAGACCGCTAGGCTACCCGGATGCCCATGATGGAAGTTTTTCTCGTGGAGTTTTTCCTCATCTGAGTTGAGGGTCTAGGGGTCGTGGGTGTTGTAAATTGGACTGAGAGTAAAGCCTGTTGGGACTACTTTGTGATTTTGGGCTGTACAAATAAACGTGACTACAATATTTTAAAAAAAAATTACACGAAACCCCTGAGTTTTGATTTTTAATCACACAAATGATACAGCCCAATTTTGACACGGTTTTTCCAGCATTATGAACGGGCGTCTTTACGCCGTGTAGTGTGACATAATCTAAGATCAGCAACGTGACGTCAGGGACGCCCCACGACAGCCCGGGGAAAAGACTCGCGCGTCAGAACTTTCTGTATTTTCCGCTCTAGGCCGACATCTCCCGCGACGTGTTTCGGTCACGTGGTTTGTGTCGCTATGACCGCCATCTTGGGGACCGCGGTCCCCGGGAAGTTTGAAAGACTGTCTCACTTAACCGCGGAGGAGAAGCAGCGATATCTGCAAAAAAATCGAGTTTTTAGAATTGGATCTTTATCTTCTATCCAAAGACCAATTAACCCCACTTCGGTCTACTATAAATCTTCCTGATTTTACGTTTCACGACGTTTACGTGTACCCCGTCCACAATCCCTCGCCATACTCAGGCGAAGCCCTGAAAGCCTTCAGAAGCACTGAAGCCTACCGCTACGTCACCGCAGGATGGGTGAAGGACGCCAAAATGAATCATGTAAAAACGAAAAGACTGCTCGTCTTTACAGGAAGGGTAAGTGACAGTCTGTTGATAAATGTCATATTAGCATCAGTGCACAGGACACATCTATGAAGCTAGCTAGCCTTGTGACAAGACAGTCATGTCGCAAGGCTAGCTAGGCCAGCTAGCTAGCTAGCCTTGCGACAAGACTGTCTTGTTACAAGGCGGTAGCTAGGCCAGCTAGCTAGCTAACGTTAGCTACTTACCCGAAACAAAGTGCTCACTGCATAGCCTGGAGTGTTCTGTGGGAATCCAGTGGTCCCTTTTGATCGCTGCGATCCATTTCGTTCGACGATCATGGTTTTTTGGGGATTCCGTAAAACTGCAATCCATTTTTTTGCGACTTTTTGTGGTCGCAACAGATCGAAGGCATCTTGGCATCCGTTGGTCCTCAAGATGGCGGTGTGACGCGCCACTCAAATGACGTGAAGCCCATGAATAGGACCAATAGGATGACAGAGTGCTGTCTGGTGCCCGTATGTAACCATGGCAAAGAGAACGCGACGCTGCTGTCGCTTCTTCAGGTCAAACAACGAATCCAAGGAAAGGTTCGATGAGCGGTGGCGACAACAGCCCTGTCTCTCCTTCCTCGAGGGATTAATTATGATACAAATATTAAACTTTATTCATTTCGCACCGTTCTAAACAATGTTACAGGGTGCCTTACACCAGTGTTTCTCAACCGGGGGTCCGCGGACCCCTAGTGGTCCGTGGTGTAATTGCAAGGGGTCCGTGAAAATAAAATATCTTTAAAAAAAAGATCCTATGACATTTATAGAAATAGGATTATTTTACTCAAATGTGACTGAGGCCTTTATCTACCTAAACTATAAAGGGTAACAGGACTCTTTTCTCTAATTACATCTGTTTCACAAGTGTAATTTATTGTATTTTAATAAGAGATCTCGCTCCCGTTTGCATTGTTAAAAGTTACTGCATAAGAATTCTGTTCTTACATATATCTGAAAGTCACTGAATACATATTCTGTTTTGTTACATATATCTGAAAGTTACTGCATAAGAATTCTGTTTTGTTATATCTAAGTTACAACTGAAAGCTCTTATTTTTGCCCCAAAGAGTGAATAAATGCTATAATGCAATTTAAAATGCAGTTTCTACTGTTTCTATCAAATTGCAACCCCCCTCCCCCAAGTTCAGGTGGAGGGGTCCTCAGGGTAGATCAAAAATACGCAGGGGGTCCAGGACCCCAAAAAGGTTGAGAACCACTGCCTTACACGACAGGATAAAGTAATGCAGACGGTGAAGACAAAACAACAAAATACAACACAAATATAGGACACAACGCCAGATCCGCTCCACAGAACAAGGTGAAACGCAATCACGACAGCATAATTAAAACCAAGAGAATTACAGCCGATAAAACAAGGATTACGCTGAAACAATTAAAATAAGGTGATGAAAGAAAAATACGAAAATACTAAAGAATTACATATGTAAAATTGTAAAAGTTTAAGATATAAACAATATAAAAAACAAAACAAATAAATAAAATTTGGGCAACAATGGATTTACTATAAAAAAAACCTTCGTGTAAAAGTATGTTTTAATAAGTGATTTAAAAGAAGGCAGTGAGTTTGCAAGCCTAATTTCCTCAGGTGGGTGGGGTGGGGGGGGGGTCCACAGCTGTGGGGCCCTTACAGAAAACGCTCGGTCGCCTTTAGTAACGAGACTGGCTGAGGGAACAGTTCAACAGGACCTGCCTGAGGAGCCCGGGGCTGCGATCAGGCCCATGGGGTGTGAGTAAATCAGTGATATAGTATGTAGGAGCGAGGCCATGTAGGGCTTTAAAAGTAATTAGTAAAAGATTAAAATCAACCCTATACGTAACAGGTAGCCAGTGAAGCATTGCAAGAATGGGAGTGATGTGGTCATGTGTCTTGGAATTTGTTGACAGTCTGGCAACTGAGTGTTGGATGAGCTGGAGGCGGGAGATGGACTTTTGACCGAGCCATGAATACAGGGAGTTACAATGAGTACAATACAGGAAGTACCATGACAGAGTAAAAAAATATAAATGTTGGCAAGAAATAGCGGAGGCATTTCAGCAACCTGGTGAGTAGCTGGTTATGCTATGCTAGGTTATCATTTCCCAGCAGCACTAGCTGCAACAGCGTCCACAATCTTTTTTCTTTTTTTTTCACAACAAAAGACTGCGCCAACATCATACATAGGGGTTCTGTTGCCATGATTGACAATTTCTTGAACTTCCTCCCCAGCGATCAATGAACTCACACAAGCTCGTGAAAGGCAGCATACCATGATTTTTTGGTCGAGGTCATACTTGTAGTGGTGCCAGTCTCCCGGCCAAGACACGGCAAGAATTTATGGCACTATGATGCCTAATCTGACATGGTGACCATCATGAAAGGCAAAAATATCGTGTCTAATCAGACGACATGAATTCAGCCAGATTTTGACACAATTTTGTCATCACCGACAAATTTCCAGTGTCGGGCCTGATCATGAACATCGGGAATGATGAACGGGTGTCTTTACCCCGTGTAGTGTCACATAATGGAAGTACAGCGATGTGGCATCTGGGACACCCCAAGACACCCCAATGAAAATTCCAGCATGGCAGAATTTTTTCACATTGACCAATAGGATGACAAAGTGCTCTCTGGTACTCATATGTAAACATGGCAAAGAGAAAGAGGGATGCTGCCGTTGCTGCTGTCAGGTGGAACAAAGAAAACGAGGAAAGGTTCATTGAGCAGTGGACAATACCCCTGCCTTTTGACGTTTCCTCGAGGGAGTAGGTACTATAACAGAGTCAGAAAAGATAAATTTTGACAAGAATCGATTGTGAGCCCTTTCTTGTTTGCAATGGTGATAAGACAGGTTGATGGATGAGATCAGGCAGGAGTCTACATGGACTATGATGTTTGCAGATGACATTGTGATCTGTAGTGAGAGTGGGGAGCAGGTTGAGGAGAGCCTGGAGAGGTGGAGGTATGCACTGGAGAGAAGAGGAATGAAAGTCACTAGTAGCAAGACGTAATACATATGCGTAAATGAGAGGGAGGACAGCGGAATGGTGAGGATGCAAGGAGTAGAGGTGACGAAGGCGTACGAGTTTAAATACTGGGGGTCAACTGTTCAAAAGTAACGGAGTGTGGAAGAGAGGTGAAGAAGAGAGTGCAGGCAGGGTGGAGTGGGTGAAGAAGAGTATCAGGAGTGATTTGTGACAGAAGGGTACCAGCAAGAGTTAAAGGGAAGGTTTACAAGATGGTAGGGAGACCAGCTATGTTATATGGTTTGGAGACAGTGGCACTGATGAAAAGACAGGAGGTGGAACTGGAGGTGGCAGAGATGAAGATGCTAAGATTTTCACTGGTAGGGACGAAGAAGCACATGATAAGGAATGAGTATATTAGAGGGACCGCTCAGGTTGGATGGTTTGGAGACAAAGCAAGAGAGACAAGATTGAGACGGTTTGGACATGTGTGGAGGAGAGATTCTGGGTATATTGGGAGAAGGATGCTGAACATGGAGCTACCAGGGAAGAGGAAACAAGGAAGGCCAAAGAGGAGGTTTATGGATGTGGTGAGAGAGGACATGCAGGTGGCTGGTGTGACAGAGGAAGATGCAGAGGACAGGAAGAGATGGAAACAGATGTTCTGCTGGAGCGACCCCTAACGGGAGCAGCCAAAAATAGTTCACCAAAGCCTTTTCAGATGCAAAGAGTCTTTGGAGGAAGAATAACTGACAAAAAATAAATAAAAATGAGAACAGAAAGTTACACAGGCAGCTCCAGACATTGAAGAAGTGTGCCAGAGAGTGACAGAAGACTAAAAAAAGTTATCTCGCACATCAGGATGTGACCACTTTGAAGAATCGAACGGCACTTCTTACTCGATCAGCAACTGTTCACACATGCAAATCTCCAACTTCTATCTTCTTCTTTCTCCTCCCTCTCTCCTTATCTGATCTAGGAGAGGAGGGGGACATAGGCCTTGCTCTAGCTACATCCACCTGGCATGCACATCCACTCGCTCGGCCTCTCTGCTCCTCACACACAGCCCGAAGTTCATTCAGTTTGAGCCAAATCCGAGGCTGGGCATCGTCTGTTCGTTACTATTAGAGTCATTTGCATGTATCTCTGCTCAGGAAGCCCACCAGACACAGGCTGATGCAAATCAATGGAAACAGGCATGACATGTGAGGACAGGATTGTGGGGGAGCGAGATGGGCACGATGGGAATATGGAAAGTAAAAGCATGGCCCAAAGCCAAGAGCAGGCGGACATGCATTTAATGAATGCCATTAGATCAGAGTACAGGGTTTGTCCTTCATTATGGACTCTCCTCACAGACATGGCACAATTACAGATATAAACACAACTGATGAGTATACTTAATTTACACGCACATTGTATGGTACACCATTTCGTGCTCTTATTCTAAAACCTTCCATCATTCCATGGTTTTTAAGCATGGATAGTCTCTTTGGGAATTGAACTCCAAGCCTTGGCATCATTGCCACAGTTGACACACCGACTTACAAGGCAACGTTAATACTGAGATGCAACTATTAAGACAAAAAGAAATTAGAAAATCATCAACCATATAATTATAACCATATTAGGCAGTTTCTGTGTTTCCATCATGAATGATCAACGCTGAAAGGGCCAAGCCACATAATTTAAACACAATAGAAGAAGAAAGAAAGAAAGCCACTTTATTTTTGTCATTGTACAGGTTACAATGAAATTTGTGTTCTGCATTTAAACCATATTATTGTATAGGAGCAGTGGGCAGCTGCAGCACCCGGGGACCAACTCCAGTTATTCTTTCCATTGCCTTGCTCAGGGGCACAGGCAGGAGTATTAACCATAACATGCATGTCTTTTTGATACTGGGAGGAAACCGGAGCACCCGGAGGAAACCCACACAGACACGGGGAGAACGTGCAAACTCCACACGGAGAGGACCTGGGACGGCCTGGGGTCCGAACCCAGGACCTTCTTGCTGTGAGGCAACAGTGCTAACCACCATGGCCACCATGCCACTATGGCCACCATGCCATAGTAAATACAAAACATTTTTACAATGGGAAAGTTAACGTCTAGATAAAGAGATTAGGTTCTCCGGAGAAGTAGAAACAGGACATTCAGATTTCTCTAAAGCAAGTAATCTTAAACACTAACCTGCATGTTTGGGCGTGGATGTATGAGACAGGAGTAGCTGGGGATAGCCGTGAGAAGGGCCCAGTGTGCATCCAGAGTCGCCACCGCACACCGCCAGGGTGCCCTCCACTGGCTCGCCTTCTGGCACGGTGTCAGACCCTGCCCCATGAAGATGCCCCGACTGCGGCGACATGGTGTTTTGTCACCATCCAGTCATACCATTTAGTTCATAGCTCAAAAAACACATTTAAGTGTTTGGTGCCTCTTTCAGGTGTTTCAGCCACCTTGCTGTGCAACAATGCACAGATCCGAGAATGATCGCTTAACTCAAACAAGACCAATACTAGAAACTGACCCAGGCATCCAGGTAGCGTAGCGGTCTATTCCGTTGCCTACAAACACGGGGATCGCCGGTTCGAATCCCTGTGTTACCTCCGGCTTGGTCGGATGTCCCTACAGACACAATTGGCTGTGTCTGCGGGTGAGAAGCCGGATGTGGGTATGTGTCCTTGTCGCTGCACTAGCGCCTCCTCTGGTCAGTTGGGGCGCCTGTTCAGGGGGGAGGGGGAACTGGGGGGCATAGCGTGATCCTCCCACATGCTACATCCCCCTGGCAAAACTCCTCATTGTCAGGTGAAAAGAAGTGGCTGGTGACCACATGTATGGGAGGAGGCATGTGGTTGTCTGCAGCCCTCCCCGGATCAACAGAGGGAGTGGAGCAGTGTCCGGGACGGCTCGGAAGAGTGGGGTAATTGGCCGGGTACACTTGGGGAGAAAAAGAGGGGAAAAAGTCCAAAAGAAAGAAACCGACCCAGGACACTTGCAGGTTTTTCTATTTTGCGAAACTGTTGGTTTTGCTTTTTGAGAGCTGTTGTAAACCCTTTAAATTTGTTTTCTTCCTATTTCTAATTGAACTTAGACACCCTGCTTTCTTAATTAATTCTTAATTCAAATTCCTTGTATTTGCAAACCGACTTGACTAATAAAACATCTTGATTCTCTCCTCTCTCTCTCTCCCCCCGATGCACATACAGCACATTTCCTATCGTCAATATTCATGTCAGCCTTTTTCAGCCTGAGGAAGCAAAGGAGAGGAAAAT
Source organism: Lampris megalopsis (assembly GCA_022114975.2). NCBI lineage: Eukaryota > Metazoa > Chordata > Actinopteri > Lampriformes > Lampridae > Lampris > Lampris megalopsis. The sequence goes on along the minus strand of JAJHIY020002110.1, from coordinate 151,562 downwards.
GCACCGGCATAAATACTTAATATGACCACAGAGATGTGAATGAACATGTACATCAGTGAGCGCCTCGTGCTCCCAGCTGTGTTAATGCTTATTACACACACACGACCGGGATCTTAGCTAACCGCCTCGACCGCATTGACACCGGCCCCGTGTCTCCAAACTCGCCTTAACCACTGATGGGGAAGTGTACAGTAATAGTGGCAGATGCAGAAGTGAGAATGGCGACCCGAGTCAGGGCGTGTTTATGAGCATGGATTTCACATTAAGGTACAGCACGTTGATTTGATAGATTTATTCTACATTTTCTGGCACTCGCTGAGTCTCCCAAGGCTGGCAGGTCAGCTGCCTGTGCAGCAGTGTGTATGTTGTGTGTGAGTTATTTTATTTCGGCTTATTTGATACAATACTGTCGTGGTTGCAGTGTTTTGAGTCTGCTTGCTGCTGCACCATAGTTTTCCTACGAACGTTATGAAAACAACTTCATCAAATCTAAACTAACCTTGTTTTATCTTGTCATTACACTGCATGCAAAAATGTGTTTTCAACTGTGTGGGCAAAGGATCAGTAACAAAACAAAACATCAACTGAACTGGAGAAGGTTCAACATAGTCAGGGTTCAGCTTCACAAAACCTAACAAATGCCATCAAGGATAACTGGTATCACAAGGGTGGTTAACAGCTATCTCTGTCAACCCACGTTCCAATATCCAGGCTAGGATTAATCCCTGTTTGTGTGTACAAAGAACGCTTGATGTTGTTGTACAACAGCTGATCATGTAAAGCATGAAGAGGTCTCTGGCAACGTATTTCGCGGCAGAGGAACAACAAATGAATAACAGGGAAATATGAAGACTATATCATGGCAAAACACAACACCGTCGCTGTTGCCAACACCAATTGTGTAAATTCGTAGGTTAAGTTTGATTATCACTGCCCTGTTATTTAAGGAACACTGATCATATTTAATCCTCATCATCCTTCGACCGCAGTCAAGCAAAAGTCAACAAGTCAACAAGCATCATAATTAACAGCTAAAAATATTATCTTCACTTGCAATAATATGTGTAATGTATTGACTCTAACAAATGGTTTGTAGGCTAAGCTAACTTGTCTTTGGGATTCTTTGGCTGATCAAGCAAATCAAGACTAAATGTAAAAATATCAGCCAAAGTGGTAAGTCCTGCCCTTATTCTATACGTGTTTTGACTGTATGCATACTGTAAAACAAATTGAGAGCTGATGTGATTTGCAGCAAACTGAAAAAGTGTGAACTGAAAAGGGCAGGAGGAACATCCTCCAGCAGAGGAATTGGCCCTCTCTAATAATGAGGGGTGGTCTATCATAGTGGGGTTCCAGAGAGGTTGCTGCTCTGACCCTGCTGCTGGCAGCTTCAAGCAAAACTCTTAGATACGGGCTATGTGTATGTGCTTTCCAACTATGATGTAAGTACATATGGCTGAGTCTTATCTGCAGTTTTGAGAGAATGAATGAATGTCTGATATTGTTGGAGCCAGCACACGAAATCATGAAGCCCGACACAAAAGTACTACCAAAGCAAGCAGAGTACAAGAATCACAAGCTTTCATAGATTATGTCATTAATACACTATCATGTTCTGTTTTTAGGTTGGAGATATACCTGATTCTAACTACATGTTCGCATGTGCATGATGGCTGCCTCATATATACTGTGACCATTTGGAGTGTACGTACTCAGAAATTAATGCTACGCATCCGCAAAATGCAATACACCATTCATGGCCCATGAGTTTCTAGTTTTTCTGCAATAAGGTTGATGAGATCATAAACAAAATTAGTTCTTCAACTCCAGCTACTCCTACAGATCCTGGCTTACCAAATTCACCTCTATACAATGAGTCACTGATAGTTCCTGTTATTACAGCTTTTGAGACTATCTCTCTTGATACGTTGACTAAGCTCATTTCCGCTTCTAAACCAACTACTTGCCAACTTGACCCTTTACCAGCAAAACTTTTTTAAAACCTCTGGCCTTTCCTGGGACCTACAATGTTGTTAATTTATCACTTACAACTGACACTGTTCCCAGCAGTTTTAAGATAGGTGCGGTCAAACCTCTACCTAAGAAACTGTACCTCAATCCAGGGTCTCTTAATAACTATCGACCAGTCTCTAATCTTCCATTCTTTTCTTCATATAGGGGAAAACTATATGAACCTTTTCAGTCAGCTTTAAGGGGCTATCACTCCACTGAAACTGCTCTGACCAGAGTGGTGAATGATCTTCTACTAGCTATGGACTGATTCCACCTCTGTGCTTCTGCTACTGGACCTCAGTACAGCCTTTGACAACACTGAGCACTGTATACTATTAGACAGAATAACTTTTAATTTTGGTGTCTCTGGGTTTGCTCTCTCTTGGCTTTAGTCCTACTTATCTGGAAGAACACATTGTGGCTGCTATAATTATATTAGTGTCTGCCATAATTTTATTCCATGAAAATTCTCAGATGTTAAATATGGCATACCTCAGGGCTCGATTCTTGGCCGTCTAATATTCCCTCCATATATATTTAATATTCTCTCTTTATATTTCACCTCTTAGCTAAATTATATGCAGCCATGGACTAAATTGATGATACTCAGCTGTATTTGCCTATAAGGGCTGATGATCATACTCAAATGACTAATTTAGAGGCCTGCTTGGCTGCTGTTAAAAATTGGATGTCACTAAATTTCCTGCTTTTAAATTCGGTTAAAACTGGGTTGCTTGTCGTTGGTTCTGCTAGACACAAACACTAATTGATCCAAGTAATTTGTGGCAGCCAAAAATCTTGGTGTTACGTTTGATCCCAGCCATTCCTTTGGTAAGCACATTAAAGAAATCATGAAGACTGCCTTTTTTTCACTCACATAGCTAAAATTCAGTCTTTCCTGTCTATGGCTGACAGAGATCCTAATGCATTTGTTTCATCCAGACTAGATTAATGTAATGTTTTGTTTTCAGGTCTGCCACATGTTTGTACTAAAAGTCTTCAGATGGTTCAAAATGCTGCAGCTAGAATCCAAACTAAAACTAGAAAATTTGACCATATGACACCAATTCTTGCCTCCCTTAATTGGTTTCCTATCTATGTTAGATCAGACTTCAATGTGCTTCTGCTGACTTATAAAATCTTAATAGGCTTGCTCCATCATACCTATCTGATCTTAAACCGTACCTTCCATCTCAACCTCTCCACTCCCAAAATACAGGGCTCCTGTGTGTACCCAAAGTTAAAGAGAAGTTAGCTGGTGGCAGGGCCTTTTCCTATCGTACATTAATTTTAAAAAAGGGGCCAATTTAGCTGAAAGCACCTTTTAAAACTCGATGGGAAAGCCATCAGGACCAGGAGCTTATCCACTTTGCATGGATTTAATCCCATGTTGGATATCATTTGCTGATATGGTGGAGAAGCTGAGGTTGCTGGACATGGACACTTGGCACCTGCAACTGGGTCCTCAACTTAGTAGGCAGCAGACAGTCAGGGTGGGCAACCACACATCAAATTCCATCCTAGTGAGCACAGGTTCACCCCTGGGCTGTGTCCTGAGCCCCCTCTTTTTCACCCTGCTAACCCATGATTGTACTGCCAAATTTGACACCAACCGCATCATCAAGTTTGCAGATGACACAACAGTAGTGGGTTTCATCAGCAATAATAATGAATCTGCATACAGGATGGAGGTGGAACAGCTAACAGCATCGTGCGAATCCCACAACCTTTCCCTGAATATAAGTAAAACAAAAGAGATGGTGATTGACTTCAAGAGGGCTGGCAGGCACCGTCATACGTCGCTGACCATCGATGGTGACACTACAGAGAGGGTCAGTAATATCAAATTCCTGACAGTGCACCTGGCAGACGACCTGACCTCAACCATTAACACCTTGGCCATCGTTAAAAAGGCTCAACAGCGAAGCGCCGCTCTGATGGCCGGGCGGAATAACCCGCCGTTCTTGCAACCCGCTCGTCATGTGGCTGGGAGGTTCGTATCCCAGACTCGCCGTAACCGGTCACGGCCAGAGCGTCCACGGGGTAAGGCATTCATTAGGCCACCCTTACCCGAGGGATAGTGGGTGTAGATCGGTGTAGTGTTCGGGGACTCGTCGTGCTCCAGCGACCTCTCTGGCCCATCCGGGCGCCTGCAGCCAAGCAACCGAAAGCATTCTCCCTACGTCTCCTTCGCGGCCTGAGGGTAATGCAATCCATGCGAGGCTTCAGCGTGTAAAATGGCGAGAGCAGCCGACACGAGTTTGAAGGAAGCTGGTGTTACAACTATCTCCTTCCTGTGGAAACGTGAGCCAGGGGAGTTATTCGACAAGAGTTCCGGCCATATGCCATTGGGTTAATTGGGAGGGATAAGGGGAAAAACTAGAAATAGATGTAAAAAAAAAATAAATGCTCAACAGCGGCTCCATCCCCTCCGGAGGCTTAAAAGGGCAAGCCTCCCCATTCCAGCCCTCATCACCCTCTACAGGGGCACCGTTGAAAGTATTCTAACCTACGGTCTCACTTACTGGTTCAGTAACTGCCAAGCGACTGAACAATACCAACTGAACAGGAGAGTGAAGACAGCTAGCAATATCATTCGAGCCCCTCTCCCCTTCCTGTTGGAGATTTTCCATCAACACTGTGTTCGCAGAGCCATCATTAAGTATCCCCACCACCTTTCTCACAACCTATTTTCCCTCCTGCCATCTGGGAAGAGGTACAAGAGCATCTGTGCTTAATCCAGCAGAATGCTAAATAGCTTCTACCCACAAGCAGTCAGGATCATTAAAGTCCCCCTCCCATGATCATGCCCCCCCCCATCAGTGCTGGTTACTCGTTGACAAACACCAGCTTTCAACATTGAACTGAAATGGCACTTAAATTGACTGTGTTGCACTTGAATGGACTATGTTGTTAACTTTGCGTTTTGCTTTATTCTCTCTGTTTTTATGTTTTTAGTAGTATCCTTTTTAGGGAATTTTTAGATATCTATTTTTATCTTTTCTGTTGCACTGCTGTGGGCTAGGAGAAACGGCATTTCATTTATGTACGCAGGTACATAGTGAAATGACAATAAATTAAATCTTGAATCTTAAATCTTGAAGCTGTGTGTATTAATGGTATTACTTCTGATTATTTTGCCCTTCATAGAGGTACCCGCCATGGGTGTTGTCTGTCCCCATATCTGTTTGATATGGCTATTGAACCCTTAGCTATCACTATCAGATCCCACCAGGGGATTCGGGGGATTGACAGGAATTGAGCTACTCACAAGCTATCGCTCTATGCAGATGACTGGCTTCTATATATCACAGATCTAATCAATAGTCTTCCCCATCTCCTAGACCTACTAAATCTCTTTGCAAAGCTCTTAGGCTACAAATTAAGCCTGTCAAAAAAACCCTACTATTCCCTGTTAAAAAGGTAGCTAAGCCAAGTACCTCTAACCAATTTCCTTTTTAAGTCCAACAGGAATGCTTCACATACATAGGAATATGTGTCACAAGTTCATTTAAAGCATTTTCAAACGCAATTTTAAAGTACTTTTAGAATGTACGGGGGGGGGGGGATCTAGAATGCAGGTCAAACCTTCCCTTCTCCCTTGCAGGGCGCATTAATTCTTTTAAGATGACAATACTGCCCAGGTTTTCATATCTATTTCTGATGATCTCCATAGTTTTTACCAAAATCGGTTTGTTTTTTAACAGTTGGGCCATCTTATTTTTACCTTCATTTGTAACAACTCCCCCTCTCGGATTAGAAAAGCAAGCCTATGTAACAGACGTGGATAGGGTATGAAAAGTGACTATGCAAGGGGTTGTTTTCCAGCATTTATTTACTCCCTCAGCAATGCAAAACAGCAATGTGAGGAGGAGGGAGGCAACGGAAACTCAGGTGGTACAGAAAGGCAATATGCAGGAAGGTAATTTCCACAGGAATAATTAAAAATAACGGTAAATAAAAATTACTCAGTAAGATAAAATTCACAAATATTATTTGGAAATAAGAATTATTAAAGTGCATTTTTAACTCTGTTACACCTACAGAAATCCAAATCGCAGGGTGGGCTAGGTTTGTCCAATTTTTTCACATTACTATTGGTCAGCAAACAGTTCTAAATTAATATTCTGGATCACCACATTTGCAGACAGAGAAGGACCTCTATGGTCAACCATGGAATAACAAACTAACCTTCCTGTCTCTCCAGTCTCCTTGCTGACGTCCCCGCTACATGTGAACCTACAGAATCACAATGTCTTGATGCATGCTCAATAATTCAGGTAAGTAAATCACAGAAAGCTGAATCAATTCATCTGGAAACTTTTATTGGGAGAAATGTTTCATCACTCATCTAAGTAACTTCTTCAGTCTCAGTCTAAAGAATCATAATCTAAATCCCGTGGTTCAAAACTCAAATCAGAATCTGGACCCAATTCAGAAAACATTTTAGTTTCACACAAATAATTGGCTTTTCTTCATTAACTTTTAACATTCTCTTGCCACTCTCACAGTTGGATCTGGCATTCAAGGCCTGGCATAGCTTCTTTGCTGACTTATTTGATGACACATTCAGGTCTTTCAGTTCTTTGCGCCAGGACAAATATATATATATATATAAATAAAAAAACTACTTCTGTTAATTCCAGAGCGAAGTTTTGCCTCGAAATGTTTCTCATACTACCCCAATCCCCCCCCCCCAGAAAGACCTGACACATGCCATTCTTAACCTCAATCCATATAACAAAAGACTGATTTCTGAAGTATACAGTATGATGCGGAACACATGCTCCTCCATGTGGAACAACACCAGCATTGCTTGGGAAATGGACACAGGCAAGAACATCTCAGATGAACTATGGGACACAACTATCTCACTAATCCATTCTTCATCTTTCTGTGTGAGGCTCAACCTGATACAATTAAGAATATTTCATCAATTACATTATTCAAATGATAAACTGAGCAAAATTTACCCATCTGTTCGTCCAGTGTCCTAAATGCCACCATAATCCAGTCACTCTGGGACACATGTCTTGGTCCTGCCAACCTCTAACTGGCTTATGGTCCTCAATTTTTGAACGTCTTTCATCAGTATGTAACAAAGCACCAAACCTAACCTCTTACTGCCATCTTTGGGATAATCCCAATGGGGGAGGGCCTTTCGGGTCAACTAAGGAGTGCAATCTTGTTTGCCTCTTTGCTGGCCCGGCGACTTCTGTGTAATTAGAAGGCCACCTTGCTTTACTCAGTGGATCCAGGGGGTGATGTCAATGCTGAAGTTAGAAAAGCTCAAGTATGTTGAACATGTCTCGTGCAAAAAATTTTGATAAAACCCAGTCTCTGTTTATGTTGAGGGCTTTTAATTTCCTCTAAATGAATAAGCTGCAACTACTGGTCAACTAGAACACAATGTACGTACTAGGATAGACCTGGTAACAGCCTCCTCGTATGATGCTTGACTTGGACTGCATAATTCTGGATATAGTGTTTTATTGTTATTTTCATTATCTATTAATACTACTATTATTATTTTTAGTATTTATTAATAGTACTATTATTACTGCTATTATTTCTGTTTTTTCTGTATGTGTTCATTCATTCTTTCTGTGATTTGAGTGACCCTAGATGAGATATGGGAATGGGAGGGTGGGTGGGGGAGTATAATGATAATAGAATGTATATGTATCCACATGTCAAGATGTCTATATTTTATATGATGGAAAATACCAACAAAAAGAAGTTTAAAAAAAGGTCGGCCTTGCTACATATCTGTTACACTATGTCGTTTTTTTCTCTAAAGCATGTTTTAGAATGCATTGACGAGACCTTTTTGCTCTTTCCCCCTTCTAGTAGTGAGAAAAGCAATACATATATTTGGTGTCACAGTTTCCTTCTTATTGTGTATTTTTTTTTCCCCCCTTGTAGGGATCTCTCACATCTCTGGCAGCTGATTGGTTCCACGAGCTGCTTATGATCAGTGACCCGGAGCTTCAGCTGACCCGGAGGAGGTCAGGTTTGCAGCAAGTTACAACGGCGAGGTACTCCAGTAGAAAGCGCTTCCCTTTCGTCACACAGAAAATGCCGCGTTAGATCAAACGAAGTTCGACTACGATGTTAGCTAGCCAAACAAGAAATCCTGCGTTGTGAGGCAGGCCCCCCGGACGAACCCGGTTCCTTTTTGTCTCAACCACTGGCTGTACTGGGAAGCATGAGCCTGTCTTCAGACAGCACACCCTGACTCAGAGGGTGACGCAGTATCATGTGATCGACCGCAAAAGGGTGAAGACGCTCAGGGGTGGATACGAACATGTTCACCAATCAGAGGTGCGGACATTTTACAAACAGCAGCCATTTCAGAGGCTCCTGGGGGGGGGGTCATGGTATGTATCTGATGTGGAAGGTGTGCACGTGTATTTATGTGATGACGTAACTTTGTGTGCACGTTGGTTTGTGTCTGTGCCATCATGTACTTGTGCGCACACACACAATCATTTCTGGGCACGCATACATGTAAACTAATGCTGACACACACGCATACACACACGCCTGAACCTACGTATGCACGCTTTTGTGTCTCTGTTAGTGTGTCAGTGGTTGTGTCCGTCCATGAATTCGTCTGCTTGAGTGAGTCTTTGTGTCTGCGTATGTGTTAGTTTTGAGGGGGTACTACATGATCTCGATGAAGTGGTTGTACAACAACAACACACACACACACACACACCATCAGGGGACCATACAGCTAGCATACTGCTGTTGTTCACTGGTTTTTCCTGTCCGGTTCGAATCCCCGTGTTACCTCCGGCTTGGTCGGGCATCCCTACAGACACAATTGGCCGTGTCTGCGGGTGGGAAGCCAAATGTGGGTGTGTGTCCTGGTTGCTGCACTAGCGCCTCCTCTAGTCGGTCGGGGCGCCTGTTGGGGGGGGGGGTAGCATGATCCTCCCACGCGCTACATCCCCCTGGTGAAACTCCTCACTGTCAGGTGAAAAGAAGCGGCTGGCGACTCCACATGTATCAGAGGAGGCATGTGGTAGTCTACAGCCCCCCCCACCGGATCGGCAGAGGGGGGTGGAGCAGCGACCGGGGTGGCTTGGAAGGGTGGGGGTAATTGGCCAGATATAATTGGGGGGGAAAAGGGGGGAAATCCCAAAAATAAAAAAAATCTTGTCCTCTCCCCTCGTCTCCCACTTCCTTCTCCTTTACCACTTGGTCCTCTCTCCTCTCCCTTCCCCTCCTCTCCTCCCCCCCACCCCCCTTTATCCGGGAATTCATTTTCCATCGTATTTCTCTGTTGCATTCATTCCTCACGAGTTGAAATTTAAAACGCCGCATGCCGGTAATACTTTCATGACACGGCGAGAGAACGAGAGAGGGATGCAATGAACACCACGGGCCAGATTCAGCCCTGTGACAATACAAGCACGCAGCTGTGCGCCTCAAGCCGGCCGAGCCACCCCCCCCCTCCCCCGTTTAATTTAGGGGCTTCCTTCTCCGCCGCTCGTGGCCCGCCCGCCTTATTAATCTGACACTTTACTTCCCCCTGACTCGACGTTTTCTTCACTCAATACCGCCTCACCTCCCAGCGAGAGGGTAAGAAAACCCCTGCGTGTTCTGAATGCTGACACGGACGCCACCCTCCTTGGACCGCTTGTAGCCCAGGTATTGGGTCAGTCCCAAACCCATCAAAACGCTGACGTAGCAAAAGGTGGAAAATGATATTCTTGTGTGTGAAAAATAGCGTCTTTCTCGATGCTTGTGCGAAAGGAAGACAGGAAGAGACCCGGACCCGGAGAGCCGTGCAGGACTGGGCTGCTGTGACTCGTGTGTCCCGTATTGGCAGCGCTCTACCCTGTGATGTTTTCTATTCAAGGTTCAGTGATTCAACTGTCAAAAAGACCTACAGTGGTGTACACGTGTTAAAACATCTCAAGCTACACACAAACAGACACACACACACACACACACATTCATACCTAGGGACGATTTAGTACGGCCGAGTCACCTGACCTACATGTCTTTGGACTGTGGGAGGAAACCGGAGCACCCGGAGGAAACCCACGCAGACTCGGGGAGAACATGCAAACTCCACACAGAGGACGACCCCGAACGACCCCCAAGGTTGGACTACCCCGGGGCTCGAACCCAGGACCTTCCTGTTGTGAGGCGACCGCGCTAACCACTGCGCCACCGTGCAAAAAAAATGTTTACCGTCCAAGAGGGCGAACGCCAGGATGACTGTCAGACCTGCTGGTCTGCATGGGCTAGCAGTTAGCTTAGCCTGCCCCGCTTCCACATCCTGTCAGACCGCCCTCGGTGTTTCCTCCTCAGGCGCAGCTTCGAGCAGGGCCGTGGTCCCTGGTCCCACCTGATGCAGCGGACCAAGCTCCCCCGGCCGATCCAACGCCAGCTCTCCCAGCCACACACCTTCGACACACCTCCCCACACTCCACACGACGACACCAAAAACACACTCAACGCTAGGCGAGGCCGCCGCCAGACCGCCCTCGGTGTTATCTGAACTGCCGGTCTGCGTGGGCTAGCAGTTAGCTTAGCCTGCCCCGCTTCCGCGTCAGACCGCTCTCGGTGCTTCCTCTTCAGGCGCAGCTCCAGGCAGGGCCGTGGTCCCTGGGCCCACAGGAGGCCAGCAGACCAAGCTCTCCCAGCCGGTCCAGCGCCAGCTCTCCCAGCCATCAAACGAAGACACAACCTTAGACGCAGACGTGGACAAAGACACTGCATGGACGGTACTGGGTGAGGCTGCTGCAAAAGTGAATTCGCGCCGCCATCTTCCCACACCGGGAGCAGAAGTGACGGACATGGTGGTGGACAGTGCAGGAAACAAAACATGGGACTACACACACAGGACATGGGTACACATGACAGACTAGACACACGCATGAATATACAACATGAATGCAACCACTCAAGCATACAAACATGCAACACATAAATGAATGCAAACACACTACACAGAGAATCAGACACACCGCCATACACACACACATACATGTGCATGTGTGCAAAGAATGGCAGCATTAAAGGTCAGTGTCACGAGTTCTGCCTTCCTCAACATGTAATGGTGGAGGCCACTGGAAAAGCCTCACTGGTGCTACGCCCCCCACCCCAACAACAACAAGAGGCTACATCGGCTGCACCTCAATCTCTCAACACACATTCATGAACATACACATAAACACATACTACACAGACATACAAACATGCACAGGCATAGAAGTGCATGTGCACAAACCCATCCATCCATCGGTTATCCGAACCGCTTGTCCTGCTCTCAGGCTCGCAGAGATGCTGGAGCCCATCCCAGCAGTCCACGCTAACCACTGCGCCACCGTGTCACCCGTGTGCACAAGTCAACATTGAAATGAACATTAGAATCAGAATCTGTTGTCTTTACCAAGCTAAACACAAATATACTGCAGCAATACTTGTGTACTTTCCGATGTATTCACTTTGTTTTCCATCACTCTCTCCTCCGCTACAAATCAACTGTACATGCATCTCCCCACAATCAACTACAACACATCAGTCACAAACTAACTCACGTGCACAAATGCACATGCTCCAACACATATTCACTGCATCCATGCACACGAGCATGAAAATAAAGAAATAAAATAAAGTACAAGGCACGTATGCATACACACAAGCTGTGTCTTTCCTCTCTCACCACCCTGTCGACACTGCACAACAACGGACCAAACGGGACTTCTGAGGATTTCCTCCATCTTTAATCGCTGCCTGGCCATCTCCGCCCTACTCAGCCGCAGCAGTGAACGCCAAAACCCGCTCTCCCCCACAACGACCGCGAGCGATGAGACAACGGCGTGCCCGGTGGACGCCAGAGCGGAACCGCTTCTGCGAGAAGCTGTATCAACAACGGCAGAACGGTTCAACGCACCGCTTCCTCCCACAGTAATCCAAGATCAACAACAACACTACACCGCTGTTGTTGACGCAGTGGTTAGCGCTGTGGCCACACAGCAAGAAGGTCCTGGGTTCAAGCCCCGGGGTAGTCCAACCTTGGGGGTCGTCCTGGTTCGCCCTCTGTGTGGAGTTTGCATGTTCTCCCCGTGCTCCGGTTTCCTCCCACAGCCTGCCGCCCAATGACTGCTGGGATAGGCTCCAGCATCCCCACGACCCTGAGAGCAGGAGAAGCGGCTCGGATAATGGATGGATGGATGGATGGATGGATGGATGGATGGATGGATGATTCTGTCCATGCCTGCAACCATAACCCTGACTGGACGCCATGTGCCGTCTCCTGATTGACCCGAATTGTTTTTCTTACATTATTAGATTCCAGAGCCCAGCACAACACATGCAAGGGTGCACGGATGCACAGCTGGATCAGGTGGTGGTGGTGGGGGGGGGGGTACAAAAAAGCAAGTTTTTCTGCCAGCAGTCCGGAGCTTTGGCAAGCATACGGATCACCGCCGGGCCTGGGATGTTCTTTACCCTTTGAAGTGCTGGGACGTTAATATTTGATCTGTGAAATCATTAGGGCAGATAAATGAAGCACAGGAATCAAAGTCATGTTCAGAGCCAGGTCCACGTCCACGGACCGCGTTCTAGTGCTTTCGTCATTTAAAGCATTGCAGGACCGTGATGATCAAAAGAGGCGTCCGCCACAGAATTAAAATAAATCCTGGATTTGTTCTAGAAAACCTGGTGGCTTCAACAACGTCTCGGGCAACCCCTTAATTCATGTCTGTGTGCACCGGCCACCGACACATGCGTCCATTCGCTATACCCACATAATCCAAGTCAAGGTCGGGGGCGTCCGGGTAGCGTAGCGGTCTATTCCGTTGCCTAGCAACACATGGATCGCCGGTTCGAATCCCCGTGTTACCTCCGTCTTGGTCGGGCGTCCCTACAGACACAATAGGCCGTGCCTGCGGGTGGGAAGCCGGATGTGGGTATGTGTCCTGGTCGCTGCACTAGCGCCTCCTATGGTCAGTCGGGGGGGGCAAGCAATAGCGTGATCCTCCCACGTGCTACGTCCCCCCGGATGAAACTCCCCACTGTCAGGTGAAAAGAAGCGGCTGGCGACTCTACGTGTATCGGAGGAGGCATGTGGTAGTCTGCAGCCCCCCCCCCCCCCCCCCGATCGGCAGAGGGGGTGGAGCAGCGACCGGGACGGCTCGGAAGAGTGGGGTAATTGGCCAGATACAATTGGGGCGAAAAAGGGGGAAAAATTTATAATAATAATCCAATTCAGGGTCACAGGGCCACTGGAGCCTACGTCAGCAGCTGTTGGGTACATGATGGGCAACTACAGGAGTTAGTGAAGCAAGTGAAAGTGCACCGAGTACACATTTTAAAAAAAAATCTCACTCTCAGCTGTTGTGACGCTTTAAAGAACGACTACGGGACTGAAATGCCCGTTACAAGGGATTTCTCCTTAAACTGGACAGTGAATCACGTTCGCAGAGAAGGCAGAATAAATCTTTTAAAGATAAACAAACAAATAGGGTGCAAATCAGTGGCGGCTAGTGCTAAAAAAAATTTGGGGGGGGGGGCGCAATCTACCTTGGTGCAGCACACCCGACAGCTGCTCTAATGTCCACACAGTCACGGAGTTATTAAGAAGGACAATGTAGCCTATAGATTTTAATCAGGGTTCATAGACGGCGGATGATTGACAGTCGAGACGAGGCGTGGTGGTGGTGGGTGTGAACATGATTGACAGCCACGAGAATTGTCCAATCACATGAGATCAAAAAACATTAAAACAATACCAACTCGCTGCCAATAAAAGTGGGCGTGTCTGGGGCAGCACAGAACTGCGCCCCCTGGAAAATCTGAAGGAACCAATCAGACAGCAGCCTCAGGTCACCTGCTCGCCACAAGTTTGAGGGCTTACATGAGGTATGGTTTGGGCGGCGCCCCTCACCCAGGAAGTATATGTATTCAGACAGGAAGTATATGTATTCAGACAGGAAGTATATGTATTCAGACAGGAAGTACATGTATTCAGACAGGAAGTACATGTATTCAGACAGAAACCAACCACACACCATTTGAACCAATATTTAATGGCTGCTGACAGGCGCTCACAGACTGACAACACTTTTATTTCATCATTATTTGTATTATACAACTAAATTGTCTTTCACATGTTTGAGTCGATTTTCATCTATGGATATTTGAAGGGGGTGGTGCCCCGGCGCCCCGTACTGGCCAGCCGCCACTGGTGCAAATGACCGTTCTCAGCCAGCCAAGCAGTCATGGAGGGAGTAGGAGGGTTCCCTATATGCTCCGGCAGCGTTTGGTCGGGCCTGACAGTCACTGAGGTGCTGAAGTGAGGCCTGTTCCCTCAGGTGCTGACACATTTCTGTCTGAGAGATGTGTGGCGTAGGACAAAGTGCACACAGCACCAACCTGAAAACACACACACACACACACACACACACCTCACGCAAACACATACAAGCAATCCCACCACCACCAGCCACACACACAACCTCATGCTAGCCACATACTAACCACAACTACACACAAACACTAAGCACACACATTCTCACATGTCCAGATATTTCTGTCTACGATCACATGTTCAAGCGCAGGCACTCGGGAAGCATCCTTACTTGAGACGCATAAAGAAGTGATAACATAATTCTGTCCGCCCTATTAAAAGGTAATTGCCGTGGACGGATCACCGCGTTGCTACTCCATTAAATAGTTCCAGCTCATATTAAGAAGCAGCAGCACATGGAGGTGCTCCCGTGTCTCACTTTCAGCTGTACACTATAAATGTGTGACATAAAAATGAGTCAGCTGGTCTTACAGCACGTCAAGCGCCTCTTAATCACAGAATATGAGACAGAGAGAGAGAGAAATGGAGAGTGGGAGAGAGATAGATAGACAGACAGACAGACAGACAGATAGACAGATAGATAGATAGATAGATAGATAGATAGATAGATAGATAGATAGATAGATAGATAGATAGATAGATAGATAGATAGATAGATAGATAGATAGATAGATAGATGGATATAGTGAGAGAGAGTGTGTGAGAGAGAGAGAGATTTTTTTTTTCAGAGGTAGAGAACTGGATGGCCGGGTACTTCCATCCATCCATTAGCCAAACCGCTTAGATTAGGGAGAAAACGGGGGGGTGGGGTGGTAAATAAATACATTTTTTAAATAATCGACAAGTTTTCCAAACGTTAGATGCTTATTTAACGTTTTGTTCAGCCCTTCAAACTTAAAGGACCCCGAAATTGTAATCTCCTTAGACACCGAGAAGGCTTTTGGTAGGGTGGCGTGGGGCTATCTCTTCCGTGTTCGGGAGAAATTAGGCTTCGGCTGAGTTTGGTTCAATGCTTGGGTCGAGTTGTTGCACACCTCTCTCCACTTGCATCTGTCAGAACGAACAACAACCACCCGGACTGCTTCCCTCTCTTTAGGGGCACGAAAAAGGGATATCCGCTGTCCCCTATGCTCTTTGCCAGAGCTAATGAGCCCCTCACTGTTGGTGTTCTGATCCAACTCCCATATCCCGTGTGACCGGGACCGGCACTGAGCCGAGCCTGCACGTCACCCACCAGCAAAAAACTCCGTGTAGCCAAGAACCTTTAAAGCGGCCTTCTGTTCGTCACAGAAGGCCGCAACATCTTATAAGGTGTCATGTTCTACATGGTGACGGCGGAGACTTGTTAGGCAGCATAGTCCTGTAACAAAGCACTGACTTTTCATTTTCGAAGCTAGCCGACTATTCTGCTAACTCACTTGCAGGCAAAGGCGAAGTGTGAGTCATCGTTAGGCTGAACAAGACACGGGTCCGCAGCGTTTCCGCGTCTATCACGCCAGGATTTCACACGACTGTTCCTTGCGTCGTAAATAGACGGAGTGAACAGAGTGATCCTACTTGAAAGCCTGGTTTGAGCGGGCGTCCAGGTAGCGTGGCGATCTATTCCGTTGCCTACCAACACGGGGATCGCCAGTTCGAACCCCCATCTGACCTCCGGCTTGGCCACAATTGGCCGTGTCTGCGGGTGGGAAGCTGGTTGTGGGTGCTTGTCCCGGTTGGTGGGCCTGTTCGGGGGGGAGGCGGAACTGGGGGGGGAATAGCGTGATCCTCCCACGTGCTACGTCCCCCCGGTGAAACTCCTCACTGTCAGGTGAAAAGAAGCGGCCGGTGACTCCACATGTATGGGAGGAGGCATGTGGTAGTCTGCAGCCCTCCCCGGATCGGTAGAGGGGGTGCAGCAGCGACCGGGACGGTGCGGAAAAGTGGAGTAATTGGCTAAGTACAATTGGGGAGGCAAAGGAGGAAAGTAAATGAATAAATGAAAGCCTGGTTTGGGCCCTGTGGTGGCCTGGCAGCCTGTCCCGAGTATGTCCCCGCCTGCCGCCCAATGACTGCTGGGATAGGCTCAAGTATCCCCGCGACCCTGAGAGCAGGATAAGTGGTTTGGATAATGGAATGGAATGGCAAGTAGGCCCACTGCAGTTCTGCTTTCTCTGTTTTTTGGTTTCGAGTGGTTTTCACGAAGGACTCCTGCAGGCGGAGGATCGCCTAGCGGCTCAAAATCAGGTAGGAGAAACACACCCGATTCGTATTTTAATTTGTTTTCTACTTGTCAAACGCGAAAGCCGATGTGGATGGGAGACACGACTGCCACGTTTGGCGAGAGACGCCTACCCAAGTGTCCAGCAGCAGTCTTCGGCATCCCACAACCACCCACTTCTACAGCCTCCTCTCGGCACTCCGGGAGTTATTTTTACTCATTATCAAATGGTTACACAACATGATTTTGACGTGCAAAAAAGAGTTGTGCATCAGCACCGGCCCCTCTCAAACTGTCTCTCTTGCTCTTTCTAACTGCGGCGTTTTGGGTTACTCGGTGTGATATACTGCTGTGTGTCAGGCAGCCGCAATTAGAGGGGGTGACACCGTAAGCAGTTTTTCACCGAGGCAGAAGTAGTAGGCCACACATAGACATCATTTATTTTCTGATGACTCCTTGAGATGTGGAATTCCGCCTGTGTAGCACTCGATCACACCGAACGCAGCTCCGGTAAGCCGTCGGTACGCGGCGGAAGCTCCGGCCAGCCGGCGTCTGCTGATCCCGCAGCAAAGCCCCCCCATGCCGGCTGATCCCCCGCCAGGCTGTTTACGCGCCGGCTTGGCATCCCGGGAATGTAACGGGAGACGGCGCTCGCCTCTCGTATTGCCACGCCGTCTGCACCGGGATTCCAAGAGCCCAGCCTCCCCCCCCCCCCCCATCCTGCTAAGTAACGCCGAGATGCTATCTATTCTCAAATTACCAGGAGGGATGGAGGGCTGGGGGAGTAGCCGGGGGGTGGGGGGGGTGAAGTGGGAGACAGTGGCTGAAAAAAGGAGCACAGTCCAAAAGCCCACAAGGGGCTCGAACTAACTAAACAGAAAAGGCCAGCCTCAGAGCATCCCTGGCCCTTTCTTCTGGGGGCTCTGTGTTTACCCCTTACCACTCTCCCTCTCTCCCCCTCTCCTTCTGACTGGCTGTCTCCCCCTTTGTCAACTGTCATTTTATGTCACTTTCTGCCCCTTTCTCTCTCTTCCTGTCTGCTGTCGTTCCTTCACTCTCTCCCTCTCTCTTCACGGCTCCCTTTGTCCGTCTCCTTCTATGCCACTTCTATGCTCCCACCCCTCTCTCCTGTCTGTCTTCCCCTTTCTCCTCCCCCTTTCTCTGTTTCTCTCACTGATATGGCTGCTGACTGTCACGGCAAGAGAGGCAAGGCAGAGAGACACTGAGAGACAGCAAGAGAGAGAGAGAGAGAGAGCAAGAGAGATGATGGAGAGAGTGAGAGAGAGGGGAGGACAGAGGGAGAGACAGAGTGAGAGAGAGAGACGATGGAGAGAGTGAGAGAGAGAGGGGGACAGAGAGAGAGAGACAATGGATAGAGTGAGAGAGAGAGGGGGACAGAGGGAGAGACAGAGTGAGAGAGAGAGAGACGATGGATAGAGTGAGAGAGAGGGGAGGACAGAGAGAGAGAGACGATGGATAGAGTGAGAGAGAGAGAGACGATGGATAGAGTGAGAGAGAGGGGGACAGAGGGAGAGACAGAGTGAGAGAGAGAGAGAGAGAGAGAGCAAGAGAGACGATGGAGAGAGTGAGAGAGAGGGGAGGACAGAGAGAGAGAGAGACGATGGATAGAGTGAGAGAGAGAGGGGGACAGAGGGAGAGACAGAGAGAGAGAGAGACGATGGATAGAGTGAGAGAGGGGGACAGAGGGAGAGACAGAGAGAGAGAGAGACGATGGATAGAGTGAGAGAGAGAGGGGGACAGAGAGAGACAGAGAGAGAGAGAGAGAGAGAGAGAGAGAGAGCAAGAGAGACGATGGATAGAGTGAGAGAGAGAGGCGGACAGAGGAAGAGAGAGAGAGAGTGAGACGATGGAGAGAGTGAGAGAGAGGGGAGGACAGAGGGAGAGAGAGAGAGAGTGAGACGATGGAGAGAGTGAGAAAGAGCGAGGGGGACACAGAGAGAGAGAGATGATGGAGAGGGAGAGAGAGAGAGACAATGGAGAGAGGCATACTGACACACAAGAAGAGAGGGGGAGCAGTGTGTGAGTAAGAGCGAGAGAGATGACAGGAAGCCCAAGATATAATGAGCATGAGGGAGAGGTTTGGGAGTGAAAGAGAGAGGGAAGACATAAAAAAAGAGGAAGATGGGAAGTAAGAGCAACAACTAGAGTGTGCAGGAAAGGCCGGGATATGTTTTTTCTCCTTGCCTTTATTTTCTCCCAGTGTCACCCTGATTATATAAGGGCCACGTGCTAAAAATAAAGCCTGCAGTGCAAACCCTGAATGTGTGTGTGTGTGTTTGTGTGTGTGTGTGTGTTTGTGCTGCTACCGCTGCTCACATGCATGCCTGCACTTTATGTACATAGAAAAAACAAAACAAAACATGAAACGCACACTAAGACAGAACACACATGCAGCCACGGCGAGCCGACGCCGCTCGCGCAGCAGCCGAGCCACATTCATGCGCGCACACGTACAACCCCGGCCCCCGGCGAGCCGGGAGACGAGTGCGGGTTCTCCGCGGTTGCCATGGCGACGCAGCCTCCTTCCGACGGAGAGGAGAAGCGGCGCGACTTCCTGGAGGGACAGAGCAGAGTAAAAGGCAACTCCCACTACCAGCATGCATCACACTCTTCACCCCCCTCCCCCCCCACCCTTACTCCTCAGTTCTGCTCTCCCTTGTCTTTCCTTTTGCCCTTTCCTCTCGTTCCCTCTCTCGGCTCAACATTCTGATCCATTTACCCCCTTTCCTTTCAGCTCCTCCTCTTCTCCTCTCTTCTCCTCTCGCCTCCTGTTTATCATTTCTTCTCTCCTCTCGTCTCCCTTCTTCTCCTTCCCCCTCCCCCTCCCTCTGGTCCTCCTCAGCCTGTGTTCTTCAGCAGGTGTTTACCTGATCCGGCTGCCAGTTCAGCCCCATCCTCAGGCTAGCCAGTAGACATAGGAGCGGGCCGAGGGGGGCCGTAGCCCCCCGCCACGGAAAAAGGGATGAGACCGCCGCTCCTCCCGTCAACACCTTCATCAGCAGTCACCTCATGCGCCGCGGTGGTGTACCTCCCCCTCCCTCCGTCTCCGCAAGACGAGGGCCTTCTACAGCTGGTTTCATCCGCTTCAGCGGCGCAGCAGCCGCCGCCGGCCACGTCATGTCGGCTCCTGTCAGAAGGAGGGCTCGTCGGAAATGAGAGGGGCTGGGGGAGTGCCAGAGTCTGCTGTTGCTGAGGAATTTGCCACACAAACGCAATGGCATTTGGACCTACGGCAAAGGGGGTAGCGGTCCAAACACGTGGAGAAGTCCGGCCTTGCACTCGATTCAGCTCCTTTGGATAAGATGTAAACAAACACTATCACCGAAAAATACGTTCCCTTTGACGGACAGGAACCCTGTACACGGTGATTCTCGGCCCTCTGCCAAATACCCTCTGATATAGAGGCTCAAGCCCCTCACGGTGAATTGGATTATGTGGTTATGGACAACAAGTTAATGAACCGCGTCCGGTGTGGGAAGATGGCGGTGCAAATTCCCATGTGCCGCGGCCTCGCCTAGTACCGTCCATGCAGTGTCTTTGTCCTTTGATGGCTGGGAGAGCTGGCGCTGGACTGGCTAGAACAGCTTGGTCTGCTGCATCACGTGGGCCCAGGGACCACGGCCCTGCGCCCGAGGAGATGGCCCCGAGGGCGGTCTGACAGGATGCGGAAGTGGGGCAGGCTAAGCTAGCTGCTAGCCCATGCAGGCCAGCAGTGCCCGCGGTCATCCTAGCTGGCGTTCGCTCCCTTGGACAGTGACAGTTTGGCTATATGTGTTCTTGTAGTTCTTGTAGTTTTTGGATATGTGTTCTTGTTTTTGTGTTGCACCGCTGTGGGTTTGGGGGGAACAATATTCCGTTTCATGCACGCAATCAGACGACGAAGCGTTCCTGATTGCTGAATTACAAAATAGCGATGTGCTACTATATCAAAAAACGATGTACGCATGTGAAATACTGTGTTGTGTATGATTAATATTGTCATTCACCCACAACGCAGTTCTGATCCATCCACTTTGACTGTGCACCACAGGTCCTAGAGGGTGTGCCCAGAACCCTTGTGTGAGACGATGAATTCTGAGCCGCCGTTCAGACCGACAACTCACGCACACTTGGTCAGGAGGCAACTTGGATGGGTTGTAAACCTATAGCCTCCAAGCATAACTGCATTTGTGGAATGTGCTGGTTGAACAGTTCTACACTGCCCCCCCCCATGAGATATGGACACACGTCACACACTTTACTTGATCGTGTACACACCGTGTAACTGTAACCATGTGACCGCACAAAAATCCCCTTCATCTCTTCACCTCCGGTCACCAATAAAAGAGCTCGATGGCGGCTCTCATATGACAAGCCATCTACACTTTCTACAGCCCTGCCCAAACCGTCCTCTGCAGACTCCTTGAATAGGACACAACTATAACAGGACACACACACATGCGCGCACACACTTACAAACACATATCCTTCTCTGGCATTAGAGAGCAACACAAATGCATAATAGATGCTGCGTTTCTTCCTGGGCAGCGTGTTTTTACCATCGGTACCATTTTTATCCTTGTCAGCCACGGCTCCTGGTGTGTCTCCATCAGCCAGAGCCTCTTTGTGTCTTGAGCCACACCAGCCCGTCTCCAACCAGACCAGACCAGGAGGGGCTGGGAGTCCCGGGAGCTCTGCCTTATCTCCCCTTCACTTTTGTCCAGCTCTTCAATTATAACCACGTTTAAAGACCGGGCCCTTTGAACGTGGCCACGCCGCACTGTCATTCTTCATTCGCTTTCATCCAGAAAAGCACCGAGGTCCACGAGAGACGAGCCGGACTTGAACGTGCTCGAGTATTTATTTCCCTATGAGACCGAAGACGAGCGTGTGAGTAGGGGAGGTTGAAGAGCATCATGAAAAGGAATGAAAGGAGGTCAGGAATCAGGAACAGGAATCAGGAACATTTATTTGTCAATATGGTTTCCCCCCCAGTCCACAGCAGTGCAACACAAAGACAACAACACATATCCAAACCACAAGAACACATATAGCCATCCATCCATCCATCCATCCATTATCCAAACCGCTTATCCTGCTCTCAGGGTCGCGGGGATGCTGGAGCCTATCCCAGCAGTCATTGGGCGGCAGACGAGGATACACCCTGGACAGGCTACCAGGCCATCACAGAGCCATGTATCCACATATATCTACATATATCCAAACCACACAAAAAACTACAAAACTACAAACACACAGATATCCAAAAAAAATAAAAAAATAAAGGTTTTTCCACTGTCTAAGAGAGCAAAAGCCAGGATGACTGTTGGAACTGCCGGCCTGCATGGGCTAGCAGTTAGCTTAGCCTGCCCTGCTTCCGCGTCCTGTCAGATCACGCTCGGTGCTTCCTCTTCGGGCTTAGCTCCAGGCAGGGCCGCGGTCCTTGGGCCCACAGGACAAAGCAGACTAGGCTCCGACACCCTCGACACACCTCCCCACGCCACACGACGACACTAAACACACAGTCAACGCCAGGCGAGGCCGCCGCCAGACCGCCTTCGCTGTTATCGGAACTGCTGGTCTGCATGGGCTAGCAGTTAGCTTAGCCTGCCTCGCGTCCGCGTCCTGTCAGACCGCCCTCGGCGTTTCCTCTTCAGATGCAGGTCTATGTATAGTATGCCTGTTTACAATAGATATGGTTGATACCATTGTAAACAACGGGTATTGTACAGAAATAGGTGCAGATTTTTCCAACAGCTGAGCGTTATTTGTGAATACTGCTCACATTCTGTTATAATTAAAGGGAATAACTAATTAGTAACAATGCTTTGTTCACGCTAATTCCATGTATTCTTTTACGATGTCTTTCTGGTGTTGTGCCATGCCGAGTCAGTATGCATGACTTATGAAATGGACAGGTGTCTCGGCACCAAGGTCACCAGGAAATATACTGTACCCGAAAACTGAAATCATCCATCCATCCATTGTCCAAACCGCTTATCCTGCTCAGGGTCGCGGGGATGCTGGAGCCTATCCCAGCCGTCACTGGGCGGCAGGCGGAGAGACACCCTGCACAGGCCGCCAGTCATTTGGTTTTTAAGTTTGACCTGAGCTGTAGGCTGCGACACAGCCGTAAAAAAAAATGACCATTTAATGAGTTAATATTGTCAAACCAGGCAGGTGAAAGAGGAGACGCTCCTCCAAACGACCTCTTTAGGGAGTGCATGTGCACGCGGTCGTGATAAACAGTCGACACTTGGAAGCAACTTCTGTTCGCGGCGAAGATTAAAACCCCCCGTCATCACTTCCGCCGCTGACAACAAGATTCATCAGCGTGAGTATTCTTTGGGGCAGCGAAAACATCTGCACTCTTTTCCCACCGAGGAACAAGAGACTGCCCCCGGATGATGTCGCCTATCCATCATGCGATGATTAAATCATTACCCCCTCCCCCACCTCCATCCCTCATCTCGGCGTGATGGGCGAGACACTCATCCGGGCCCGGTCTCTGCGTTCCGGCGAAGCGAGTGCACGGGGAGAGAAGACAGCTGTGGAACGTAACCCACAGCACAAGTCGGCCAAGGCGATGAAGAAAGAGAGGCATGATGGGTAAAGGGCCAGTGACCCGTCATGCCTTTAGCCCCCTTGTGTGTGCCCATATACACATTAAGATTCCCTCAGACTGAAGTGTACAAACGCACAACAAAAAAACACACACACTGAGGAGGCATACACAACTAAGCACACAAGTACGCAAACACACACCGGCTCTGCTGAAGGAGTTCGCAAACTGAGGATCTCTCAGTGAAAATGGCGACTGGCTGGCTGGAATCAAGGCATGTGTGCAACCTGTCTACTACAAGTACTACACAACACGGTGGCGGTGCGTTGCCCGAAGATACGACTAATAAGTACATGTTACTTTGACATTTTTTTGCAGTGAACAGAAAGAAACCCACCACTACGGAAACTACGGAAGCTGCACACCGTCATTACGCAAACTGCGGAAGCTGCACGCCGCCATTACGGAAACTACGGAAGCTGCACGCCGCCATTACGGAAACTACGGAAGCCGCACACCGCCACCGCGGAAACTACGGAAGCTGCATGCCGCCACCGCGGAAACTACGGAAGCCGCACGCCGCCACCGCGGAAACTACGGAAGCTGTGCATGCCGCCACCGCGGAAACTACGGAAGCTGCATGCCGCCACCGCAGAAACTACGGAAGCTGCGTGCCGCCACCACGGAAACTACAGAAGCCGCATGCCGCATGCCGCCACCACGGAAACTACGGAAGCCGCATGCCTCCACTACGGAAAAAACGTAAGCTGCATGCCGCCGCCACGGAAACTACGGAAGCCGCATGCCGCCGCCACGGAAACTACGGAAGCCGCATGCCGCCACCACGGAAACAGAAAGTAACTTTAGCGCGAGTGAAATCGATTTAGGAACCGATAGGCAGAACCGAAATGTGAATTGCTTAGCGATTCCTTTGGAATCGGAATTTGGAACCGGTTCTCGAAGCCCAACCCTAGTTGACATGGCGTGTCTTCATCAAACTGGTGAGAAATTAACAGTCATGAGGTCTCGTTTATCAAGGAACTTGTGATTCCTGCATGCGGACGTTTATACACGAAACGTGGATCTAACTTGTTCAGACATCTGACAGAAACGTACGAAAACCTGAGACCACAAGTAAGACGTGTGTAATTTCCACAGTTCTACTTTTATGCAGAAATTTTCACTTTTATTAATTAAATAGTCTTATTTGAACAGACTTTATCCTCTAATATGGAAGAGAGACTTGAGAAAAACACATTTGCAAAGAATACTGAAGTGAGATAAAATGTTTAGAATGATTAATAGACGACTGGGAAGACTTCCTGTGATTGTTCCCTGTGTTATAATCATTTCATTATTAAAAAATAAAATTTAAAGGGCCCTGTGATGGCCTGGTGGTCTGTCCAGGGTGTCACCCCGCCTGCCGCCCAATGACTGCCGGGTGTAGGCTCCAGCATTCCCACGACCCTGAGCAGGATAAGCAGTTTGGATAATGGATGGATGGATGGCACAGAACCACACCCATCACTCCCAAAGCCTGAACTACTACTACTCCTACTACTACTACTACTACTACTTTTGGCTACCCCCGTTAGGGGTCGCCACAGCTGATCATCTGTCTTCATCTCTTCTTGTCCTCCGCATCTTCCTCTGTCACACCAGCCACCTGCATGTCCTCCCTCACCACATCCATACACCTCCTCTTTGGCCCGCCTCTTCTCCTCTTCCCTGGCAGCTCCATATTCAGCATCCTTCTCCCAATATACCCAGCATCTCTCCTCCACACATGTCCAAACCATCTCCATCTTGCCTCTCTTGCTTGGTCTCCAAACCGTCCAACCTGAGCTGTCCCTCTAATATACTCGTTCCTAATCCTGTCCTTCTTCATCACTCCCAATGAAAATCTTATCATCTTCAACTCTGCCACCTCCAGCTCCACCTCCTGTCTTTTCATCAGTGCCACTGTCTCCAAACCATATAAAATAGCTGGTCTCACAACCATCTTGTAAACCTTCCCTTTAACTCTTGCTGGTACCCTTCTGTCACAAACCACTCCTGACACTCTTCTCCACCCGCTCCACCCTGCCTGCACTCTCTTCTTCGCCTCGCTTCTACACTCCCCGTCACTTTGGACAGTTGACCCCAAGTATTTAAACTCATATGCCTTCGTCACCTCTACTCCTTGCATTCTCGCCATTCCACTGCCTTCCCTCTCATTCACGCATAGGTATTCCATCTTGCTCCTACTGACTTTCCCAAAGTCTGAACTAACTTGCAAAATAGATATAATCTGGATATTTTGGTAGTCTTGGGTGTGTATATACTTCTTCATAGATAAAGACGGGTTTTAGTCCCCCTCCCTTTTTTCTCCCCCATTGTATCCGGCCAATTACCTCACTCTTCTGAGCAATCCCAGTCGCTGCTCCACCCCCTCTGCCGATCTGGGGAGGGCTGCAGACTACCACAGGCCTCCTCCGATACATGTGGAGTCGCCAGCCACTTCTTTTCACCCGATAGTGAGGGGTTTCACCAGGGGGGCATAGCGCATGGGAGGATCCCGCTATTCCCCCCAGTCCCCCCCCCCAACAGGCACCCTGACTGACCAGAGGAGGCGCTAGTGCAGCGACCAGGACACATACCCACATCCAGCTTCCCCACCCGCAGACGTGGCCAATTGTGTCTGTAGGGACGCCCGACCAAGCCGGAGGTAACACGGGGATTTGAACCGCCGATCCCTGTGTTGGTAGGCAACGGAATAGACCGCTACGCTACCGGGACACCTTCTTAGTTTCTTCGGCTTTGAAACATTATGTTCATGTCTCTGTATACTTCCTGGCATGTGCAAAGTCATTGCCAACAAACTTCAACTCATACGCTCACAAACAAATTAGTGATGACAGGGAGATGCCACACTGAGAACGGCCTTACTCTGCTTGCAAAGCAGTCATGTTTCTAGGTGACAACAACAGACAACAATGACAAATAACAACGTGACAAATAACAGTCAAAGACAGTGAAAAACAGAGAGAGAGGGGGAACGGAGGAGAGAAAGGCGAGGAGACCGATACAAACTGTCTGAACCGCCGCAGTCTGGTACAGCGTGGTGCAGTCGGTGTAGCGGTGACCCAGATGTCAAAGGTGAACCCCTCTATGGGCCACAATTAGCAATTACATAACATCCCAAATATTCACCTACAATTCTGTCGAGCTGTCGTTTATCAACCATATATGCAAAGGAGGGCGGCACGGTGGCACAACGCGTCGCCTCACAGCAAGAAGGTCCCGGGTTCGAGCCCCAGGGTAGTCCAACCTCGGGGATTGTACCGGGTCGTGGAGTTTGCACGTTCTGCCCGTGTCTGCGTGGGTTTCCTCCGGGGGCTCCGGTTTCCTCCCACAGTCCAGACATGTAGGTCAGGTGAATCGGCCGCACTAAATTGGCCCTAGGTGTGAATGTGCGATGGCCTGGCGGCCTGTCCAGGGTGTCTCCCCTCCTGCCGCCCAATGACTGCTGGGATAGGCTGCAGCATCCCCGCCACCCCCCGAGAGCAGGATAACCGGCTGGGATAATGGATGGATGGATATGCAAAGGAGGCCTATCAAATGCGCTGCACACGTGCGGTACAGGTTTTACTCTCCCCAGAGCCGCTACATCCTCATCCTGTCCACGTGCTCAACCAGTAGTACGCATTCGGGACTCGGTCCATGCAGGCGTAAACTAAAAATCAAACCAAAATCGCCCAGCTTCTCATTAAATGCCATTCTCTGTGCAGATTGCCACATCGATCTCTACTTCCCACCCCGGGTCCGGAGCGGGTCCTCCTCCTCCTCTATTTGGACACACCATTTCTCCCGTTCTCCTTCTATTCGGAGCGTCGCCGTATTCATCAGCCGGCAACAGAAATTCTATAGCCCGTTTTTTTCCTCTTATTGACATTCTGATGAAACGGCCCCGGCTCCAGATGACAGGCAGCAGATTCCCATTACCCCGGGCTGCCATGCAACACGCCGCTTCCCGGAGACAAGACACACCATGTTTAAACAGGAGCAACCGCGGAGGAACACCCCCCCCCACACACCACCTCCCTCCCTCTCGCTTGCTGTCCTGCTTTTCATTTGCTCGCTCTCTCCTCTTTCTTGCCCTCTTTCTCCCCGTCTTTCTTCCTCTTTCTCATATGTGCATGCATAAACTCACGGCTCACATGCACCGTTCCGGCGCTCCATCTTTTAATCCGAGCCGACTCTGAAGGAGGCCAAACTTCAAACATGCTAAGATTAAAAGACTTCTCCCAACCCGGCTTCCTTTCCCTCTTCCTGACGCCAGTTTACCTCGTCAGCCACCGGCTGGCTGTTCAACCCAAACGAGGCACCGGATCGTTTGGGAATTTGAATGAAATAAAAGGGAGGTGGGGGAGGGGGGGCGACGGCATTACAATCGGTAATTTTTTTGACGGATTGACGTGGCGCTAATTGCTCAATTAACGGTTTCGTAAAATGGTGGCAGAAGGAATTAGAGCAATTTTTGAGGACGCCGGAACATCAAAGGACGGATTTCCGCGAGGGAAGATGAAAAACAAGCCCCGTATGGAAACGAGCTGTTTTGAATATCTCAGAGGACTGCTCACACAAACCAGGCCACACAAAGGGATGGGGATGGGGGGGGGCTCTCCACCCCCCCACCCCCCCCTTAGAAGTGGAGGAATGGTACGCCAAGGTCAGCCGTTCTGGTGACTCTCTCACCTTGACTTCCATCGGTCACGTGGCGGCTGCGTGGCCATACGAAACAGCAGCATCCGACCCCGATGTTTTCCCTGGACTAATTTTAGCCATGACCGGTGTCCATGGAAACATGCCACAGAGCTCCTCTGTTGGAGAAGAGCCGATCGAAGGGCCGGGGGGATGCTGGCGGCCTGGTCACGTCTTCACGTCTCCGGCCCGAGACAGCACGGTCAGTGTGAAACGGAAGCGACGGGTTCGGTTGACTTTCGGCGAAGCCGGTTCGGGAGTTCAGGTTTTTCCTCCATCCGTGAAAAATCATGAATTTCCTCACTTGATTTTGTAATGAAAACACTCTTTCATCTGTCCTATAAATGTTCCCAATAAATCACTGAGAAAAGCCCAAGACATCTTTTTTACCCCCCCCCCTCCTCCCTTTTCTCCACAATTGTATCCGGCCAATTACCCCGGTCGCTGCTCCCTCCACCCCCCCTCTGCCGATCCGGGGAGGGCTGCAGACTACCACATGCCTCCTCCCATACATGTGGAGTCACCAGCCGCTTCTTTTCACCTGACAGTGAGGAGTTTCACCAGGGGGACGTAGCGCGTGAGAGGATCACGCTGTTCCCCCCAGCCCCCCCCCCGCCAAACAGACACCCCGACCGACCAGAGGAGGCGCTAGTGCATCGACCAGGACACATACCCACATCCGGCTTCCCACCTGCAGACAAGGACAATTGTGTCTGTAGGGACGCCCGA
This sequence comes from Lampris megalopsis, assembly GCA_022114975.2. NCBI lineage: Eukaryota > Metazoa > Chordata > Actinopteri > Lampriformes > Lampridae > Lampris > Lampris megalopsis. The sequence goes on along the minus strand of JAJHIY020002110.1, from coordinate 122,981 downwards.
CCAAGCTGGAGGTAACACGGGAATTCGAACCGGCGATCCCCGTGTTGGTAGGCAACGGAATGGACCACTACGCTACCCGGACGCCCAAGCCCAAGACATTTTTATGTTGAAACCCAAACTCACGCTCTGGCCATGGTTTTACAGCTGGGGACTATGAATCATGCTGTATCTGTGAAATGATAATAACGATTATAATAATAACAATAATAATGATGATGATGATGATGATAATAATGATGATAATAATAATGATGATAATGATAATAATAATGATGATGATGATGATAATAATAATAATGATAATGATAATAATAATGATGATGATAATGATGATGATGATGATAATAATGACGATAATGATAATAATAATAATGATGATGATGATAATGATGATAATAATAATAAAGACGATAATGATGATAATAATGATGATGATGATGATAATGATGATGATGATGATGATGATGATAATGACGATAATGATAATAATAATAATGATGATGGTGATGATGATAATGATGATAATAATGATGATGATGATAATAATAATGACGATAATGATAATAATAATAATGATGATGATAATAATAATAATGATGATGATGATAATGATCATAATAATAATAATGACGATAATGATAATAATAATAATGATGATGATGATGATGAGGATAATGATAATAATAATAATAATGACGATAATGATGATAATAATAATAAAATAATAATAATAAGTGTAACTGAACGTCACACAGAGGTGAATGGATGCTCCTCTCAAAGCAACATAACATGTAGCTTTAATGTTTAATGCTACAGATCCTACAACAGCGTGCATGGGGAGAGGTTCCTGCAGGTGTGTTGGTGCACCTGCAGGAACCTCTCTCTCCCTCTCTCTCTTCCAGAAACAAGGCTCCCAGGAACTGCTGCAGCTCCACGGGCCCCGTTTCCTCATTTTCTCCTGTGATTTCTTCCCGTAGCGCAAACAGCTAAAACATCAATACAGCAATGTACAACTACCAAATACAGTTACATGGATATTATGGCGGCGATAATAGCAAAGGAGCAACGGAGAGAGAGCGAGGGAGAAACAAGCGGGAGCAGAGGAAATAAAAGGCATGCAGAAGGAGAGCGGGGACATGGACAGCAGGCCTCGTCCCTGTTCGCCTGCTGGGACTGAACAGACTGATCACACAGAATTTATACTGCTGAAACTTTTAATTAGGACCGTCTCTTGCCTTCTCGCCACTTCCTTATAAGCTCTATGACAATGAAAAGGGAAAAAAAACCACGCAGACTGCCTATTTTTGGTTTCAGAGACTTGGCTTGTTTACTACCAGCCACTGTGGTGTGGTGTGGTGTGGTGTGGTGTGGTGTGGTGTGGTGTGGTGTGGTGTGGTGTGGTGTGGTGTGGTGTGGTATAATGCGGTGTGGTGTGGTGTGGTGCGGTGTGGTGTGGTGTGGTATGATGCGGTGTGGTGTGGTGTGGTGCGGTGTGGTGTGGTGTGGTATGATGCGGTGTGGTGTGGTGTGGTGCGGTGTGGTGTGGTGTGGTATGATGCGGTGTGGTGCGGTGTGGTGTGGTATGATGCGGTATGATGCGGTGTGGTGCGGTGTGGTGTGGTGTGGTATAATGCGGTGTGGTGTGGTGTGGTGCGGTGTGGTGTGGTGTGGTATGATGCGGTGTGGTGTGGTGTGGTGCGGTGTGGTGTGGTATGATCCGGTATGATGCGGTGTGGTGCGGTGTGGTGCGGTATGGTGTGGTGTGATGTGATGTGGTGGTGCAGTGCGGTGGTGAGATGTGGTGCAGTGTGGTGTTGTGGTGCGGTGTGGTGTGGTGTTGTGATGTGGTGGTGTGGTGTGGTGCGGTGCAGTGCTGTGATGTGGTGGTGTGGTGTGGTGTTGTGGTGCAATGCGGTGGTGAGATGTAGTGCAGTGTGGTGATGTGGTGCGGTGTGGTGTGGTGTTGTGATGTGGTGGTGTGGTGTGGTGCGGTGCAGTGCTGTGATGTGGTAGTGCGGTGCGGTGATGTGGTGGTGTGATGTGGTGGTTCGGTGCTGTGCAGTGGGGTGGTGAGATGTGGTGCGGTGTGGTGTTGTGGTGCAATGCGGTGTGGTGTGATGTGGTTCGGTGCTGTGCAGTGGGGTGGTGAGATGTGGTGCAGTGCGGTGTTGTGGTGCAATGCGATGCGGTGATGTGGTGGTGTGGTACAGTGGTGTGGTACAGTGGTGCGGTGCGATGTGGTGAGTGTGTGTGGTGTGGTGGTGTGGTGGTGTGGTGTGATCCTGTATGGCCGGACTGGTAAAGTGCAGCATCAACACTATCAGACACACTGGCTCAAACATACAGCAGCACACTCTCCTGATCCCGCAGGCCGCTGTGCTACGAGCTAGAAGCTGTTGGTTCTCACTATGTGATGAGGGGCGAGGAAACAAACAACCACAATCCTGAGCAAGACTTCCATAAAAAGACAAGGATATGGGGGAAAAAAGGTGGGTGTAAGAGTAAACACACTGTTGGGGTTTCCTTCCCTTTCGCATGAACACGCCGCACTGCAACTGCAGAGTCTCTGTCAAGGAGGGAAAGACTCCTGACTCTCCGGCATGCAGACGTGTCATCGTTTCCCGAGGTTTAAGTCAGTCTCTGCACTTAACAAGAAGAAGAAGAAGAAGCAGGAGTTGTCTGAAGTGTAAGTGCCATTAACCACTCTTCTGAGGCTCGCTTTTCTCCAAGTAACGCAAACCTGTCTCACTTTGAACCAACGCTCTCGTCTGTTCCCTCCCGAGTCTGATGTGGGACAGCCAAGGAGGAGATGTTCGTTGAAAACACCGAGGCGGCATTGATCATGTGTGTGTGTGTGTGGGGGGGGTCAGCAAATGATCAGCCGATAAAGCGACCGACTCTTGCTCTTCAGCAGATGGATCCGGCCTGACGTTCTTCTTCATCCCCCGCCACCGTTCTCACGCAGGAGGTTGTCACGGTGCTGGCCGCTATAATCACACCTGGTCAAGCCTCATCAAAGCTGTCCACACACTGCACAGGAATCCAGGGGGCTCAACTCATTTTCTCTCTCGTTCCTCAGTCTCTCCCCCTCGCAGTCTCTCTCTCTCTTTCTCTGTCGCCTCCCCTTCCCTTCCTCGAACCTGTTTATCTGTCTCCTTCTACCTGTCTCTCCGTTTCCCACTTTGGCCGTCTCTCTCTTCATCTGTCCCTCTCCCTCTATCGCTCTCTGGTTGTCTCGCTGGCCAATGCTCTCTCTCTCTCTCTCTTCTCTCATCCTCTCTTTGGCTCTATGTATCCCCGTCTCTGTGCTAGAAACTCGGGTGTCTTTTCTCTCTCCCTCTCCATCTCCATCCCTTTCTCTTGTTTCTCCCTCTTCCTCTGACATTTTCCCACTTCCAGTCCTCCCCCCCCCACTCTCGTTACCTCCCTTTCTGTCCCTCTCTCTTTCTCCCTCTCGCATGTACTTCCTCTTTCTATGTTTAATTTCTCTCTCACCCACTCTCCGGCTTGATGCCACAGTTGGTGGCATGTTGAAGGGTGCTGGTACAGCAACTGGGATGAAATCTAACATGACAGGTGCCACGACTGTGGTCGGGAGGCAAATGTACTTTTTGAGTTTACATCCAGAGTCAACACCCTCTCGTCTCCTTTTGACATTGGTCCCGAGCTAAAAAGGCTGCATTCCACATAAATAATGCGGAAAGGAAAAAATAACCTGCGTGTATGCGGATTAAGAACAGCCCATGATGTTCAGGCTGCATATAGGAACATCGCCAATTTGGGACTGTTGTTTCCTACCCATTTGGTATAGTTTCTTTTTTTTCTGAAAGGCACTGAGGCAGTGAGCAAAATAATAGGACGAACAGAATGGGGTGACAGCCTTGGTCACTGGGGACCAAGGGCAACTACAGGCTGGACAAAAGCCATTCTTGGCTTGACCCATACTATATATATGGAGTGCAGATGTGAACACAGCCTTACGCAGTATCTTGACTGCCACCGTAACAGAGACCAATAAACTTGTATGCCACTGCAACCGTAATCCTGGAGATGCTTGGGTACAGGATTAAAAACACAGGTCACCAACAGTACCCTACATGGAAGAGAAGGCTAGAGGCCAAGATCAAAGCAGCACAGAGATGTTAGCCAGTTAACAGAGGTGCAGAAAGGTGTGATGAAAGACAGGCCCTGGTTGAAGAAGTACAGCAAGATGTCCATAAGTGAGGCCCTGGAAACTGCCAAACAAAGGCTCACAGCTCTGGCCACCAGGCTGAAGAGATACACTAGAAAAGCAGAAGCCAAAAAAGCAAATGGCCTGTTCCTCAAGGAACCATCCAGAGTGTACTCCCAGTTGCAGGGTAACAAGAGAACAACATCAGACCCACCCAGAGCAGAGACTGAGCGATACTGGGAGGATATATGGGAAAAGGAGGCATCGCACAACACCAATGCCCAGTGGCTGGTGGACCTAAGAGCAGACCACAGCAATATCCCAGAACAAGAGCCAGTTATCATCACAGTGGTTGACACCCAACGATAAGTCTCAAACATGAAGAGCCGGACTGTATCAGGACCTTACATGATTCATGCCTACTGGCTGAAGATCCTAACGGCACTCCATGCACACCTGACAACACCAATGAACCAGCTCTAACATCAGGGTCTCACCCTGAATGGCAAACACAGGGAAGAACTATACTGATCATGAAGGATCTCCACAAGGGTACAACACATTCAAACTACCAGCCGATAACCTGCCTCTCCACAACATGGAAGATTCTGTCAGGCTTCATAGCAGCTACGCTGAATGGGCATGAGTCAAGACATGAGCGAAACTCACAAAGGAATTGGGAAAACAACAGAGGGTCAAAGCGCCAGCTACTAGTTGATAGAGCAGTCACCCAAGACTCTAAAACCAGACACACCAACCTTAGCACGGCCTGGATTGACTACAAGAAACCCTACGATTCAATGCCCACACCTGGTTACTGGAGTGCTTGGCACTATACAAAGCCGACCAGGACACTAATAGCCTTCATCAAGAAATCAATGCGGCAGTGGAAAACAACACTAGAGCTCAACTCAAAGACAATCACATAGGTAACCATCAAATGTGGCATATACCAAGGTGATGGACTATCCCCACTGCTGTTTTGCATAGGCCTGAACCCCCTCAGTCAGATCATCTGTAAGAGTGGATATGGATACAGGTTCAGAAGTGGAGTTACCATCAACCACCTCCTATGCATGGATGACGTCAAGCTGTACGCCAGGAATGAACAAGGCATTGACTCGCTGATCCACCTCACCAGGATCTAGTGACGACATGGGGATGTCATTTGGACTGAATAAGTGCAGTCAAATGCTGGTAAACAGAGGAAAGGTGGTGAGGACTGAAGGGGTTAAATTACCAGATGGCAGGATAACAGATATACAGGACAGTGACAAGGACAAGGACCCAGGTATTCCGCAGGCAAATGGAAATCACGAGGAAGAAGCAAGGTGGGCAGCTACAGCCAAATACCTCCAGAGGGTAAAGCAGGCCTTGAAGAGCCAGCTCAATGGGAGGAATAAGATCCAAGCCATCAACACATATGCCCTACTAGTCATCAGATACCCAGCTAGAATAATAAGCTGGCCAAACGAGGAGATAAAGGCCACAGATATCAGGACACAGAAACTCCACACAATGCACATAAGGTTCCACCTGAAGTCCAGCAGCCTGAGACTATACGATAAGCGAAAAGATGGGGGCTGATAGTTAGTGAGTGTCAGAGCCACTATCCAGGATGAAACAAGGAACATCCATGAGTACATCAGAAAGACGGCCCCCCAACTGCTGAGTACCTCAGGCAACAGAAGACAGCGTGCAGAGTAAGAAGAAGAGGAGGTATCATGGAAGATCAAGCCCCTCCAAGGGATGTATCATCGACAGATAGAAGACGTAGCTGATATTGAGAAATCCTACCAGTGGCTAAAAAAGGCTGGACTGAAGGACAGCACAGAAGCTCTGATCATAGCAGCACAAGAACAGGCACTCAGGACTAGATCGGTTTAGGCAGCTACTAACATCTACCACACTAGACAAGACCCAAGATGCAGGCTTGAAAATATGCCCCTGAAACAGTCCAGCACTTAGTAGCAGGGTGTAAAATGCTAGCTAGGAAAGTGTACACTGAAAGGTATAACCAAGGCTGGGATAGTGTACAGGAAAATATGTACTGAATACAGACTGGAAGGCCCCAAATCCAAATGGGAGACACCACCAAAGGCGGTTGAGAATGGCAGAGCTAAGATCCTGTGGGACTTCAAGTTCCAGACTGACGGGCATCTTGGTAGCGTAGCGGTCTATTCCGTTTTCTGCCAACACGGGGATCGCCGGTTCGGATCCTGGTGTTACGTCCAGCTTGGTCGGGCGTCCCTACAGACACAATTGGCCGTGTCTGTGGGTGGGAAGCCAGATGTGGGTATGTGTCCTGGTTGCTCTACTAGCGCCTCCTCTGGTCGGTCGGGACGCCTGTTCGGGGGGGAGGGGAAACTGGGGGGAGTAGCTCACGTGCTACATCCCCCTCCTCGTGAAACTCCTCACTGTCAGGTAAGAAGAAGCAGCTGGTGACTCCACATATATCGGAGGAAGCGTGTGGTAGTCTGCAGCCCTCCCCAGATCGGTAGAGGGGGTGGAGCAGCGACTGGGATGGCTCAGAAGATTGGGGTAATCGGCCAAATACAACTGGGGTGAAAAAGAGGGGGGGGGAAGCCACAAAAAAAAAGTTCCAGACTGACAAGCAGGTGCTGGCTAACCAACCAGACATTGTGATGGTCGACAAGGAACAGAAGACAGCAGTAGTGATCGATGTAGCAATGCCAAGCGATGGCAACATCAGGAAGGAAGAGCATGAGAAGCTAGAGAAATACCAAGGGCTGAAGGAAGAACTAGATCAGACGTGGAAGGTGAAATCCACAGTAGTCCCAGTGGTAATAGGAGCACTTGGGCATGTGACCCCAAACTGGGAGAGTGGCTTCAGCAGATTCCAGGGACAACATCTGAGGTCTCTGCACAGAAGTGTGCAGTCCTAGGAACAGCTAGAATACTGCGCAGAGCCCTCAAACTCCCAGGCCTCTGGTAGAGGACCCGAGCTTGAGGAAGACACACACCACCCGAAAAAGGGTGTGGGAGATTTTCATCGGGTTGGCAATGGTGCATAGCAACAATTGTTATATGTACTACATGTACTATACATAGTACATACATATGTACACACAAACACGTGGTACAGGAACAAATGAAGCTCACTATCAGAACAAGATTATTGGACTGTATCATCTTAACCAACAATTAACCCTTAAAACCTACCTCGATTCCTGACTCCTATGAGTGAGTGAGTGAGTGAGTGAGTGAGTGAGTGAGTGAGTGAGTGAGTGAGGGAGGGAGCAAGCAGGCAAGCAAGTGAGTGAAAGATGCCTTTCCGCAGAGTTTTGAATGGCACTCAGTGCCCAACATAATTATAGGTTGAGATAGAAGTAGACTGACATCCACAGAGAGAGGAAGGCACATACAGAGGAACTGCTGAGGGTTTAAATAATAAATGCCAATGTGGAGTGTGTGTGTGTGTGTGTGTGTGTGTAGTTGGTGGGATGGAAGTGTGTGGAGGAGGTGGAGTGATACAGAAATTAGAGTGACATGAATGAAAATAAATTGAGACAGAGATAAAAAGGGAAGGACAAGATAAAGAAAATAAAAACAAGAGAAAGAAAGGTTGGTTAAGTCAGTTGTTCAGGTTGGAGAGACGAAACGAGGGCAAGAATTAGAAAAGGGGGGAAAACCCCTGAAATGTGAGCAATTAAGAACACGGGTTTATGGAGGAAAGATGGGACGGAAGAAAAGAGAGAAGGAGATGAGGGAAAAAATCGGGGGGGGGGGGGCGGGGGGAGAGATAGTGGGGAGAAATTAAGTCCCCGGGCCCTTTGGCAGAGCTGTGATCCTCACAGCATAACCTCTTCATCTTTCACCAGCTCCCTCAACGTGACAGATCCACCCATCCCTGGACCCCAGAGGGGTGGCAGTAACGCACTCCGTTGGCCGAATCCACCCTCCATCCCCCGTCACGCCACTCCACGCCAGCCTTCTCTCCGTCCCCACCGAGCCCCAAGCACGAAGAGCCTCGGCTTGTAGGTCTGGCACACCCACATACTCCTGACCCCCGGTTTTCCAGTACCTGGCATCACATCACAGTCACAAGTACATCCAAATGATCTGGCGGCACAAAATGGCCTCCACGGACAGCCACCACGGTGTGCTGCCTATGTTGTCGTTACTAGCTACTACACAACGTTTCCTTTGCTACTGCAGACCTGTAATACCAACTCCTATATGCACAGGATCGACATAATCTAGTTCCATTTGCTTTTATTCGCCAAAATATCCAAATTCCTAAAATATGGAGACTATAAAACTTTTACATGTGTACTTTTCTTTCTATTTTCTTTTTGTTGAGTTATCTGTATGACTGGAGGTTTAAAGGGTACATCCACGATGGAGCAGAGCGACACTGGGGCGGCGTCCGAGTGACGTCACAGCATCGCTGTCGCTATGGACGCGTCACAGGAAGTCAGACATGCCAAGCACGTTAGACAGTACAGCGCGGCTGTGTCTACGACACCGACTCGCGTATATGCTGCCGTAAATCCGATACTATTAACCCCGAATGAAAACGAAAGAATATTACAGCAAACTGCTTACTCCTAATCTAGTCCAGCGCGTCCGACGTCTGACTTCCGTTTGCTGCGAAGCTTCCGCTTCCGCTCGGGAAGGGCTAAAAATAGCTCATGGGCGCCGCCCCAGTCTCTCACTGACTACGCGAACGCGCGCGTCTTTTATTTCCCCTTCACCAACCAACTGCCCTAGCAACATGGCGCTGCCCCAACCAATCATCGTCGTGGCTCCTCTTGTCAACCCGGAAACACTTTCTTAAAGCGACCAGACCCGATTATGGTGAATTATGTCCATATAGTCCGCTACACCGTCATCATTACGCCAATGGGCATAAACTGGAGGTTTCCGCCTCTATACTGCCACCACGGTTTAGTAGGGGTACTGCATCTTGCGGATACATAGCGTTAATTTTTGAGGACGTGTACAAAAAGGGGATCTGAAGGACCTATGCATGACAGCTATCTTGTGTGTGAATAAACACAGTTAAAGTATGGCTGTGGCCTAACAGTGCAATATATACGGTATAGGTGACCAGGGGCGGCCCGACGCATAAGCAAACTAAGCGCCTGCTTAGGGCCCCCATGGCCACCAGTTGGCCCCCAAGAGCACAGGAATTTTTTTTTTCCTTTGGTGAAATACTATATCATCCATCCATCCATTATCCAAACCGCTTATCCTGCTCTCAGGGATGCTGGAGCCTATCCCAGCAGTGACTGGGCGGCAGGCGGAGACGTGGCCTGTCCCACCCACACACACTCCGGGGCTCGAACTCAGGATCTTCCTGCTGTGAGGCGACCGCACTAACCACTGCGCCACCGTGCCGCCAGTAGGAGAAACAACATCAAGTAAAATGGCCCTGAAGGAGTCTGAATGAGGAGGCCCTCCTCCCTGTCCTGCAGAGCTTGTGGGCCAACCCTTCACCTTAGAGCTTGTTCGTGCCCCACCCGCTGTCTGTCGAGATGAACCGCGGACACCACCCTCCACCGACGTTCTCCTGCCGCCATCCGTACTTCGCCGTCTCCCAGTAAAACTCCCGGGGGCTGGGAAGCCACCGGAGGGTATTTGCCCCGTCGCGGGCATGAGTGGGGGGGGGGGGTTGCCACACTATTACCACCTGCACTTCTCAGCCTCTTACGGGATGCGGCACGCTCCGGATAACAGGAGCGGCGGGCGGAGGGGGAAGGAGAACCCGACCTCCCTCTGAATTCGATGTAAATATCAGCGCGGAGGAGAGCGCGGGAAGTCCTGGGAGCTACCCCGTCCTCCTCCGGGCGGAGCTAATAAGTCTGCCACTCCAGTATCAACAGGGAGGATTAGGAGGGAAACAAAGGATCCATTTCCTCTCCTGAGTGAACCGCTCGCTCCCACCGGCGCTGATGCATCAGGGTGGAATCACACACACACACACGCACACACACACATGCACACACACACACACGCACACACACACACATGCACACACACACACGCACACATGCACACTCTTGTGTGTACACATTTACAAAGCCACCAGTGTGTAGGTACACACAGACTCATATATTCACACACCCAAACACACACACACACACACACACACACACACACACACACACCAAAGCACGTTTAAGCACACTTTCTAACGTGTGCACACAGAATGACTCATGAATAAGCACTTAAGAACAGGCACACACATATGTGTGCATGCAGCACACACACACAAATACATAGTCACACACACTCTGTCTCTCTAACATGCACACACACACACACACACACACACACACACACACACACACAGCCATACATCACGGACAGACACACACTCCCACATGGACACACTGCTGCCAGTGGCTGGGTGTGAAGTGTGCTGCAGGCACCTTGCAGAGCCGGGACGGTGGCGGGTGACACATTGGGGGCAGGTCAGACTGTGTGTGTGGGGGGGGGGGGGGGGGGGGGGCGCGCGCCAAGGTGAGCGCTGGACACCGGACACAGGCGGGACACCACACTGACGTTTTTCTGGCAGCAGACTGCAAGACGCCAAGTCTCATCCTCCTCTCTGGTGCCATCTCTCTGTCTCTCTGTCTGTCTGTCTGTCTGTCTGTCTCTCCCTCTCTCTCTCCTTCTCTGTGTGTCTCTCTCCCCCTCTCTCTCTTTCCCTCTGTCTCTCTCTCTGTCTCTCTGTCTCTGACTGTCTCTCTCTGTCTGTCTGTCTGTCTCTATCTGTCGCTCTCTGTCTCTGACTGTCTCTGTCTGTCTGTCTGTGTGTCTCTCTCTCCTTCTCTGTGTGTGTGTCTCTCTCCCCCTCTCTCTTTTTCCCTCTGTCTCTCTCTCTCCTTCGCTTGCTCTCTCTGTCTCTGTCTCTATCTGTCGCTCTCTGTCTCTGTCTGTCTCTCTCTCTGTCTGTCTGTCTGTCTCTCAATCTGTCGTTCTCTGTCTCTGTCTGTCTTTTTCTCTCTGTCTCTCCCTCTCTCTCTCCTTCTCTGTGTCTCTCTCCCCCTCTCTCTCTTTCCCTCTGTCTCTCTCTCATTTCGCTTGCTCTCTCTGTCTCTATCTGTCGCTCTCTGTCTCTGTCTGTCTCTCTCTCTGTCTGTCTCTCAACCTGTCGCTCTCTGTCTCTGTCTGTCTCTCTGTCTGTCTGTCTGTTTCTCTCTGTCTCTCCCTCTCTCTCTCCTTCTCTGTGTGTCTCTCTCCCCCTCTCTCTCTTTCCCTCCATCTCTCTCTCTCCTTCGCTTGCTCTCTCTGTCTCTGTCTCTGTCTGTCGCTCTCTGTCTCTGTCTATCTCTCTCTCTGTCTGTCTGTTTCTCTCTGTCTCTCCCTCTCTCTCCCCCTCTCTCTCTTTCCCTCCATCTCTCTCTCTCCTTCGCTTGCTCTCTCTGTCTCTGTCTCGATCTGTCGCTCTCTGTCTCTGTCTGTCTCTGTCTGTGTCTTTAAGAGCCCATCAGACCAGCTCATCAAGGCACCATTAGCGGTGGTAATCAGTGACTGGCTTTCAGGGCTGACAACGGCGCCCAGTCAAGAGCACCACTATGAATCAACGGCGACATTATCTGAACAAGACATCCAACTGGGGTACAGACACCCACCCAAACTAAAACTGGCCCGTGTTTTCTTTTCTGCGATAATTAATCATAGAATTCCTGCTGGCTTTGTAGAAGACCTCCTGGGAGGCTGAAGGAGGCTGTCTGTCTCTCTGCTCAGGAAGGAAAGTTCATTCGGTTTCCTAACACATAAAGGCCTCTTCCCTTTTTTTTTTGTTGCCCTCAAACAGCACTAGTGCTGAACATGACAACATCACGCCCGCCCTGCCGATTTACACCACGGTGCCAGAGGTCCTATCCAGGGAATTATGGGTAGGGGGAGGAGGAGAGGGAGGAGAGCAGGGTGTTGGAGCAGGGGAAACCAGTGATGCATTCTGGTGCATTTTCTGCTGCAGCACCCTGGGAATAACACGGAGAAGCCAGTTTCCCCCTAAAGGTGGTCCTCCTATGCAGTGTGCAGAGCGCGTTGGTCCGACCTAAAACCCAGGAGAGAGAGAGAGGAGAGACACACAGACAGACACACAGACAGACACAGAGAGAGATAGAGAGACAGAGAGACAGAGAGCGAGAGAGAGAGAGAGAGAGAGACAGAGAGAGAGAGAGAGAGAGAGTGAGTGACAGAGAGAGAGAGAGACAGAGAGACAGGAGCGAAAGAGAGAGTGAGAGAGAGAGAGAGAGTGAGTGACAGAGAGAGAGACAGAGAGCGAGAGAGACACAGAGAGACAGAGAGAGAGAGAGACACAGAGAGAGAGAGAGAGAGAGAGACACAGAGACAGAGAGAGAGACAGAGAGAGAGAGAGAGACAGAGAGAGAGAGAGAGAGAGACAGAGAGAGAGAGAGAGAGAGAGACAGAGAGAGAGAGAGAGAGAGACAGAGAGACAGAGAGACAGAGAGAGAGAGAGCACTGACAGCAGCAGCTCTTGGGCGGTGGGGGGGGGGTGCGGGGAGTAAAAGCGGAGTGAGATCAGAGTGAGTATCAGCTCAACGCATTTCTTCGCCTTGTGCAGGAACACCCTCAACACTGAAGCTGGGCTCGGCTTCACGTACGGCTAACCGCCTGCCCCTCTCCTCCAAAAACACTTCAAGACAGGACAGAACACTCGGCCTAGGGTCAAAGGTCATAGGGGAGGAGTTAAGAGCCACAGTACTCACAGGTGACAAGGACTGATGAACGGACTGACAGTCTTCTTCTTCTTTCAGCTTGTTCCCTGTTTCTCGGGGGGGGGGGGGCGCCACAGTGGATTTTATCGTTTCCATCGGTACCCTGTGAGGGCACGGCACCGATGGCGGCCGTTGTTAACTCGGGCCTCGGTTGATCCGGCGTGGTTTTGTCAGTCTGCATACAGATTTGGCAAAATGTTCCATCAGATGCCCTTCCTGACACAACCACTAACCCTATGGACGGGGGCCACAGGTAAAAACCCTGCAGACCATCCCGGTATTCCTGGACTTGCACCCACGCCTGACGAACAGACTGGCTGGAGCAAGTCAGCATCAGGGTGAATTACACCGAGCTACAAGGTGGTGTAGGAAAAATAAACAGCCAACCAGGAAGTATTTCCTGCCTGAAATCGGATCAAAGTGATGTCCCGGATCTCTGGAAGGCCCTAAAACCTCTCCCCCCGGCTCCCCTCTTCTCGGCTCCTCTCGAGTCTTCCAACAGATCTATTCCGACTGAGGAAAAGAACCAAAATGGAGGAGAACCGCTTTCAATTAAAAAGCAAAAACTCCAATCAGCTGCCTATTTTATACAGCATCCTCAGTCACCTTTACCTCCCTGCTGACCTGCTCTCAGGCTCGCTCGGCGAGGCCTTGTGCGTGTCGGGCGGACGCCGAGCACCGTAAGCGGAAATCACACACGGGACTCGCCGGTTCGAATCCCCGTGTTACCTCCGGCTATGTTGGGCGTCCCTCCAGACACAATTGGCCGTGTCTGTGGGTGGGGAGCCGGATGTGGGTATGTGTCCTGGTTGCTGCACTAGCGCCTCCTCTGGTCGGTCGGTGTGCCTGTTCTGGGGGGGGGGACTGGGGGGGGGATAGCGTGATCCTCCCATGTGCTACGTCTCGTGTTCGGGGATTTGCCGAGACGCTTGCCGCCGCCCACGTGCTTTCCTATTACTGTCTCGGGCAGGAATTTAGTGAGGCAACGGCAGAAAAGAAAAAGTGAAAAAACAGAAAGCTATTACCCGGACAGCTTTTCTCACATCTCCCCACAGCCATCAGACGCACACATGCACCGCCCCCCTGCCCCGCCCCCCCGAGGTGCGCTCACTGCAACTTTCGCTCCTCTCACCGCGAGCTGTATTGATTTCTAGTCTCAACGCCGACCGTGCTGTGCCCGGAGGAAGGTGCCCGGGAATACTCGTGACCTTTGTCAAAGTGCGCCGGTGGGTGCTGGGGCGGGAGGGGTGCCTTGCTCAGCATCGTGAGCTTACGCCCTGCACCCCTCCTCCAGACACCTCTTCCCTCATCCCTCTTTTAAGAACAAAAACCAGAAAAGCGACCCCACACGAGGAGTGGGACAGAGATGACCATTGAGGCCACATGGTTTGTCAGTCACATGGGAATTACCCTTCTGTGACAGAAGGGTATCAGCAAGAGTTAAAGGGAAGGTTGACAAGATGGTAGTGAGACCAGCTATGTTGTATGGTTTGGAGACAGTGGCACTGACGAAAAGACAGGCGGCGGAACTGGAGGTGGCAGAGATGAAGACGATAAGATTTTCATTGGGAGTGATGAAGAAGGACAGGATTAGGGACGAGCATACTAGAGGGACAGCTCAGGTTGGACAGTTTGGAGACAAAGCAAGAGAGGCAAGATTGAGATGGTTTGGACATGTGTGGAGGAGAGATGCTGGGTATACTGGGAGAAGGATGCTGAATATGGAGCTGCCAGGGAAGAGGAGAAGAGGAAGGCCAAAGAGGAGGTTTATGGATGTGGTGACGGAGGACATGCAGGTGGCTGGTGTGACAGAGGAAGATGCAGAGGACAGGAAGAGATGTGGAAACGGATGAACCGCTGTGGCGCCCCCTAATGGGAGCAGCCAAAAGTGGTAGTAGTAGTAGTAGTAGTAGTAGTAGTAGTAGTGGTAGTAGTATAATGTGCTGCTGATAGTTAAAATGTTGTAGCGAATTCAGGGGGCAGCCGGGAACCCGCCACAGCCGGGACGCAAACCCGAGTCTCCTGCACCACGGGCGACTACATTAACCAGTCAACTAAAGGGTCCGACCCGTTAGCCAATGGGCTAGTGAGTCCAGTCATCCGTGGTCGTTACAATATGTTTAAGTACGAAGCCAAATGCAGTCTCCGGTCAGAATAAAGTTTTCTTCTGTCAAGGAGCAGCAGTTACTTTGCCTGCAGGGGCAGAATGTCTGTTCCATCCATCCATCCATTATCCAAGCCACTTCCTCCAATCAGGGTCGCGGGGATGCTGGAGCCAATCCCAGCAGTCACTGGGCGGCAGGCGGGGAGACACCCTGGACAGGCCGCCGGGCCACCACAGGACACACACACACACACACACACACACACACACACACACACACATTCACACCTAGGGACAATTTAGTACGGCCGATTCAGCTGACCTGCATGTCTTTGGACTGTGGGAGGAAACCAGAGCCCCCAGAGGAAACCCACGCAGACACGGGGAGAACATGCAAACTCCACACAGAGGACGACCCCCCAAGGTTGGACTACCCCAGGGCTCGAACCCAGGACCGTTTTGCTGTGAGGCGACCGCCCTAACCACTGCAGCACCGTGCCGCCACTGTTTGTTCCAAATTGCTAAAAATCAATCAAAGATGATTCATTCTGCTGGGAAAAGTGCCTCAAGTTCACTGCTCAAAACCTCAAATATACAGAGGCTGTTAGGAGGGAACATTTTATCAAATAAAAAGGACCTCCATCTATCTCTTTTTTTTTTATTTGGAAAGAAATCAAACACAAACGCACTGCTTATTTTGTGCAAATGCCTTCCACGGGCATTCTCGCTCACCCCGCAGTCGAGACTGATGTACTTACCTAAATCCTGACCCGGTTAGGCCGCAGACATTTAGGGAGCATGAATATACAGTGCGATTGGATTTACACACACACACACACACACACACACACACACACACACACACACACACACACACACACACACACACACACACACGTTATGAGGGAGCCGGCAGGCCGGCAACACACCCTTCACTGAATTGTGTTATAAATAAGCTTTCACTTAATTGCTTCCCTCAACTGGGAGGAACAAACGCAGGGCCAGCATGTTTTATCACCACTCAAACTGTGTGTGTGTGTGTGTGTGTGTGTGTGTGTGTGAGCTAGGTTTTTCTATCCTAATGGGGACGAAAAACCAGAGACTACCTACCCTGTGGGGACATTTTATGGGTCCCCGTGAGGAAAGGGGTGTATTTCAGGGTCAGGACCTGGGTTTAGGGTTCAGGTTAGAATCAGGGTTAGGTTAAGGTCAGGGTTAGGTTCAGGTCAGGGTTAGGTTAAGGTCAGGGTTAGGTTCAGGTCAGGGTTAGGTTCAGGTCAGGGTTAGGTTCAGGTTAGAATAAGGGTTAGGTTCAGGTCAGGGTTAGGTTCAGGTCAGGGTTAGGTTCAGGTCAGGGTTAGGTTAAGGTCAGGGTTAGGTTCAGGTCAGGGTTAGGTTAAGGTCAGGGTTAGGTTCAGGTCAGGGTTAGGTTCAGGTCAGGGTTAGGTTCGGGTCAGGGTTAGGTTCAGGTCAGGGTTAGGTTAAGGTCAGGGTTAGGTTCGGGTCAGGGTTAGGTTCGGGTCAGGGTTAGGTTCGGGTCAGGGTTAGGTTCAGGTCAGGGTTCAGGTTAGAATCAGGGTTAGGTTCAGGTTAGAATCAGGGTTAGGTTCAGGTCAGGGTTAGGTTCAGGTTAGAATCAGGGTTAGGTTCAGGTCAGGGTTAGGTTCAGGTCGGGGTTAGGTTCGGGTCAGGGTTAGGTTCAGGTCAGGGTTAGGTTAAGGTCAGGGTTAGGTTCAGGTCAGGGTTAGGTTAAGGTCAGGGTTAGGTTAAGGTCAGGGTTAGGTTCAGGTCAGGGATAGGTTCAGGTCAGGGTTAGGTTAAGGTTAGACATGCAGTTATGATGAGTAAAGTTAGAGTTAAGGACTAGGGGATGAATGTAGTAAATGAGGGGTCCCCACAAGGATAGGGTGACATGGTGTGTGTGCGTGTGCGTGTGTGCACGAAGGTGGCAGTAATTTCTGGGAGCAGAAAGCGGATGACGGCGGATGGAAAGGTGGTACCCCGCCCCTGCACAGGCTGATAAGAGATGGAGCGGCTCCATACAAGCTACTGACCCGAGTTCACAGCCTCCTGTGGCTTCGCAGAATAATTTAATGCAATCTTCACGCCAATAATTACCACGGAGGCTGTAAGCAGTGCCATATTACCCCACATTACGGCCCCCGCCTTTCCGAATGAAGTCCTTCGCTCCACTCGCTCGCTTAAAACTTTTTCTTTTTGGTTGCTGGTAGATTTGCTGCTGCCGGTGTTTAACGATGACGTAATAAACTTAATAAAGCACCTTTCAGAACAACTGCAGCAAAGTGTTTTACATCCGAGAGCACTCGACCTGATGATGATGATGATGGTGGTGGTGGTGGTGGTGGTGTGCTCAACAAAGCAGGAAAAGGTGAAATATACATGGATGACACAACAGAAGAGCGAATAGGAAACTATGATTTAAAATCAAGAATACAAAAGTGGGGCGCCCAGGTGGCGTGGCGGTCTATTCCGTTGCCTACCAACATGGGGGATCGCCGGTTCGAATCCCGGTGTTACCTCCGGCTTGGTCGGGCGTCCCTACAGACACAATTGGCCGTGTCTGCGGGTGGGAAGCCGGATGTGGGTATGTGTCCTAGCTCCTCCTCTGGTTGATCGGCGCGTGTGTTTGGGAGGGGGGGTAGTGTGATCCTCCCATGTGCTACGTCCCCCTGGCGAAACTCCTCACTGTCAGGTGAAAAGGAGCGGCTGGAAACTCCACGTGTATGGGAGGAGGCACGTGGTAGTCTGCAGCCCTCCTCGGATCGGCAGAGGCGGCGGTGGAGCAGCGACCGGGGGCGGCTCGGGAGAGTGGGGTAATTAGCCAAATTCAATTGGGGGGAAAAAGGGGAGGGGGGGAAAAAAAGAGTACAAAATGTGAATTTGAGGACATACAAAAGGGCAAGAAATGAATGCAATAAAAGAATAAAAGGGCTTGCAAATGGCCGTGAAGTCTGTAAAAGTGGGATTTTGAGCTTTAACATTTCAAACCGTGCAGCGGGAGTAGGAGTGTGGGCTGAATAAGGAGATAGACGCTGGAGGCTGACTTGGCCAGAGAGCCGGCGGTGCGGCGGCCTGCTCGGGTTGGCTGCAAGGGTTTATTCCAGGGCAGGCCGGAGACTGCTGGCAGGGAAAAGCTCAGCCGTCAGCAGGACCAAGGATAAATGTGGACATGTGTTCAGCCCGCCGGCGAGCCAGGCAAGGTGACGTCTACACATTCTCCACATGCGTGTGAAGGTTGGGGGGTACGGTGGCTCAAGAGTGGTCAGGGTAAGGTTAAAACCATACCTCTTGTCGTGACCAGAGGATAACCCACTATATATAACCGGATACCCGATGCGATTCATAAAACCATGTGCTGGGGAGTCATGCTCACACAGCCCTGCCGCGTTCCCCCCATTACATTAGATGATTCCAGCCCGTTCGCCACACACCGTACGTTTGTTTAGGAATTCAGAGGCGCCTAGTTGAACATCCGCCTCTCGGGAGACGGCGTTTCTCCACCTGACAGCTGTGTCGTCTTCCCTGGGTCAAAAGGAAGAGAAGCCCCCTCCCCCCCAAACCCGTTTAGCCATTCATTATTCCAGGCACTCTTCCTGAACCATCTGGAAATATCCTGTCGGTGCCACTCCCGGCTGCAAAGCGTTTTACGCCAAACAAGTCTCCACCTTAAGTAGGCTTCATCTTAAGTAGGCTAGGCCATAATAGCCTACTTAAGATACTTTTTAAGACGCTCGTGCTGCCTCCAGGGCGGCACGGTGGCGCAGTGGTTAGCGCGGTCGCCTCACAGCAAGAAGGTCCCGGGTTCGAGGCCCGGGGTAGTCCAACCTTGCTGGGTCATTGGTGGTCGTCCTCTGTGTGGAGTTTGCATGTTCTCCCCCGTGTCTGCGTGGGTTTCCTCCGGGCGCTCCGGTTTCCTGCCACAGTCCAAAGACATGTAGGTCAGGTGACTCGGCTGTACTGAATTGTCCCTAGGTGTGTGTGGGCCCTGTGATGACCTGGCGGCCTGTCCAGGGTGTCTCCCCCCGCCTGCCGCCAAATGACTGCTGGGATAGGCTCCCGCATCGCCGCGACCCTGAGAGCAGGATAAGCGGTTCAGATAATGGATGGATGGATGGTGCTGCCTTGATGAACTTTCTATCCATTAGCTCACAGCCGCCACCGCCACAGAAAAAAAAAAAACTATTAAACTTCACCCTTGATGCTAAGAACTATTGTCAGGCCAAGATGTGAAGTGATGTATTCCAGGACGGTCATAAATTCTCACCGCGGTTGACAACAATGGACCCTAAGTGTGTCACAAGAGACTGAGCAGCAGTATCTCGTAAAGCGGGCGGCGAGGCGGCGTAGGGGAACCGAGGCAGAATGCTGCCTAATTGTCCTAAAGGACATCAGAAAGGGCCCCTACCCTTTAGTCAGGGAGCTCCGCTCTCGTTTAGTCGGAGCGATTAATGAAGAGGAGACCGCCTGAACCTCGTGCCGAGGAGGGGGATCCTCGTGTTTGTTTGCGCGTCTGTTTTCCCAGCTACCTCTAAATGGGAATCCACACGACCGCTGTCTGTCTCCAGCCAAGCCAGCAATTACATGTGGCTTCCAAAGCCGCCGGCAGCGAGTAAATCCTATATATTTCCGCGTCCTGACCGTGAGCACAACCCCGAGGGGAGCTTTCAAGGCAGCGGAAGAAACATCAGCGTTATTAAGCCTTTAATGAATATTCTAAACATTCATTCCCTTTCATTTTTTTTCCCCCCCTCTCAGAATGGAAATGTTCTCATGAATCTTCTAGTACCCCCTTCTTGATGAAGCTGTCACTTCAGCTGCTCCTCTTTGTCTTTCCCTTTTTTCTGTGAATGTGCGCGGAATCGAATTCATCACTATCCCACGGTAATTATGGAAATCTCCGGTGATTGTTGGGGAGGTGGTCTCGGCTGCCGCTGTGCAAAGCATCCATGCGCCTCGGGGGCATCAGGGGTGTGTGTGTGTGTGTGGGGAGGTGGGGGGGTGGGGGGGGTGTCACATAAATTTTTGTGTGTGTTCATGCACATGAACAATCTGCAATGCTTTACAGCTTAATTGAATAGTAGCTCACATGATTGTGCGTGCTTATCTACACGGCATTCATCAGTACTCCACATACATTATTCAATGGCGAATTTTCAATTCATTTGATTTACTTTTATGAATCCCCCAGGAGAAAGAAAAACCTCTTTTCTTCTTCTGGTTGGGGCATAGGGCTAGACAGCTGGCACGGCACCCGCGTGGAGCAGGCACAAATTAAGCAGATTACTCAAAAGTACCTCTGTAAGTTCAGCCGCAAACAGGCTCCCACCTCGTTCGAAAGACCGTCTCGCCAAGCAATAGGCACTTCTTTTGAAACGTATGGGAGATCCTGCTGTTCCCTGCATAACTCATACTGTGCCCAGGGAAAATGTTCTCACCAAAACAACCAACACGATCTGATCTTTACAATATGATCGATGATGGAATATAGGATAATTTATGATGTGACACATGTGATAAACGAATGTTATTAACGAAAATTGTCAAGTGTCATAATCCATTCAATCCATTCATCAAGCTTCTTTGCCGATGTGTGCATTAAACGCTCAGTACTCAAGCGCCTCAGGGTAAACCCCCTTCCGCGCCTTAAGGCTAACATTGACCATGTTAGGTGTAGTGCCTTCCTTGACCACTGAAAGGATTAGCCGGAAGTCTCCACAAAGCATCGTTGGAATGCCTCTTCCGCCAATAAATAAAAAATTTTACTTGGTTTTTGAAATATTTTTTGAACTGTGCAATCCCTGGAAAGTGCTGATCCTAAAGATACCTTTCTTTTTGTTCAACAATGAGTATTTCTGGAGTTTTAAGCGAACATACAAACATACAGTCTTGGCTGCCGCCGCCGCACATCGCCATAAAATAAACTCAATTTCGCAAATAAATCAAATATTTTTTACTTGGTTTTTGAAATATTTTTCAAACTGTGCAATCCTTGGAAAGTGCTGATTATAAAGATACCTTTCTTTTTGTTCTACAATGAGTATTTCTGGAGTTTTAAGCAAACATACAAACATACAGTCTTGGCTGCTGCCGCCGCACATTGCCATAAAATAAACTCAATTTCGCAAATAAATCAAATATTTTTTACTTGGTTTTTGAAATATTTTTCAAACTGTGCAATCCTTGGAAAGTGCTGATTATAAAGATACCTTTCTTTTTGTTCTACAATGAGTATTTCTGGAGTTTTAAGCGAACATACAAACATACAGTCTTGGCTGCCGCCGCCGCACATTGCCATAAAATAAACTAAATTTCGCCAATAAATCAAATATTTTTTACTTGGTTTTTGAAATATTTTTCAAACTGTGCAATCCCTGGAAAGTGCTGATCCTAAAGATACTTTTATTTTTGTTCAACAATGAGTATTTCTGGAGTTTTGAGCGAACAAACAAACATACCCTCTCGCTTTTATATATATATATATATATATATATATATATATATATATATATATATATATATATATATATATATACACATACAAACATACAGTCTTGGCTGCCGCCGCCGCACATCGCCATAAAATAAACTCAATTTCGCAAATAAATCAAAATTTTTTTACTTGGTTTTTGAAATATTTTTCAAACTGTGCAATCCTTGGAAAGTGCTGATTATAAAGATACCTTTGTTTTTGTTCAACAATGAGTATTTCTGGAGTTTTGAGCGAACAAACAAACATACCCTCTCGCTTATATATATATATGTAGGAAAAAACTAATCCACACCAGGGATTAACAGGAAAAATCCATAGTATTTTTCCTACATCTATCTTAATATTCCGCTCATGTGTTGAGTACTCTTACCAACACCATTGATGGCTTCCAGAAAAAAACGCTATATATAGTATATATACGTATATATATATATATGTGTGTGTGTGTGTGTGCGTGTGTGTGTGTGTTTGTGTGTCCCTATACTTTCACTACAACCTCTCTCCCTCCACCCATGTTACGCAGACAAATTACATTTACTGTACTGATTCAAGT
Organism: Lampris megalopsis; assembly: GCA_022114975.2. Taxonomy (NCBI): domain Eukaryota; kingdom Metazoa; phylum Chordata; class Actinopteri; order Lampriformes; family Lampridae; genus Lampris; species Lampris megalopsis. The sequence goes on along the minus strand of JAJHIY020002110.1, from coordinate 100,922 downwards.
GTTTGCTATTGCCTTTTCTATATTATTACAACCTTCATGGGTGAATACTTTGCAAAGTTACTGGAATCGCTCCAAATGGCAGCGTTTTATATTGACAGCTATGACAAAGTGGCCGTCTGATTTTAGTCCAGATCACAACTCAGAATATTTGACCTGTGACAGCTGCTCAACCTGACACGTCATCGACAACTTGTACTTTGATTACCACACAATTCTAGGCAGGGTGTCAGCTCATCACAAACATCTGATTCAGAAATGGACAGCGCTGCAAGAGAACTGGCCTGGATTTACTTGGCGTGGCTCATTCCTGTTTATTTGGAACAGCTTGGCATGATGAGCATTGACCCCCCAAAATACTAGCATTCATGTCTCCACGTGTCCTTACATCCTTAATACAGACAGATCTGGATGAGAAAAGTGCAGAATTAATCTAGCACAGACCCTTCGTGTTTATCTGAAACGGTCAGAGGCGATAATTATCTGACCACAGCATCTGATTCTTCTCAGTGTTTGCTGCTGTTTATCAATTCACAGTGTGTCAACTTCTGCACTCTTACACCCCGGAGCAGTGCAGTGTAGGAGAATCAAACTCGCAGCACAATGCCCAACACAATGAGCAGATCAATAGACCAAGATTCCTTCACAATGCCTACAACATCACAGCACTCTCCTAATAATAGTGTCTCTTTCCGTCTCTCCTCTATCCTCCCAGCAGCACCCCAGCCCTGGCCCAAAAGCATACCTCACCTCACACACGAGTAAAGTGGAGCCTCCGGGAGGCGCTCCAAAGGCCCCAGGAGCCCGCTGATTACTCAGACCTACTCAGACTCACTGATTTCCTGGACTGCCCCAACCCCTAGGGGTCCAAACCTGGAGCACAGACCCTGCCAGTCAGCGAGCATATTCTGAGTGGGTCCCCACTGTTGGGGGTGGGGGTCATTGACACATGTCACTTTGATTTAGCCCCTGCACTCTAACATGTGAGACACCCAATCTGTGAAAGATACAAATTGATATTTCTCATGGAGCATCCTCTCAAACCACATAGTGGCAGATCGTGGTGTGGGAAAAATTACAGCAACATGATACAACATATGTCAGGTTCACTCCAAGGTAAAATATCCACTCTTTGAAGGAAAAAAAAGTCATCTGCTCTTATGCAAATGTAAGCTAGAATAAGAGGAAAACATTTCATAGGTTACTGTTCTCATAATGATGATTCATACAAAATAGGCGTGTTGTGAGGATTGGTTTTGAATACTCTCTGATGAATATCAGGTTTAAGATTTGGCCAAAATGGGGCGTCCAGGTAGCGTAGTGGTCTATTCCGTTGCCTACCAACACGGGGATCGCTGATTCGAAAACCCGTGTTACCTCCGGCTTGGTCGGGCATCCCTACAGACACAATTGGCCATGTCTGCGGGTGGGAAGCCGGATGTGGGTAAGTGTCCTAGTCGCTGCACTAGTGCATCCTCTGGTTGGTTGGGGCGCCTGGTCAGGGGGGAAGGGGAACTGGGGGGAATAGCGTGATCCTCCCACGCACTACGTCCCCCTGGTGAAACTCCTCACTGTCAGGTGAAAAGAAGCGGCTGGCGACTCCACATGTATCGGAGGAGGCATGTGGTAGTCTGCAGCCCTCCCCGGATCAGCAGAGGGGGTGGAGCAGCGACCAGGACGGCTCAGAAGAGTGGGGTAAAATTGGCCAAGTACAATTGTGGTGAAAAAAATTTTTCGCCAAATGAATATGAAATGTTCTGGAATAGGACCCTGCATATGAGCACTATCGTACTCTTATTTACCCATGTAAATATTATTGCCACAAGGAAAAGCTATGCTGCATTACCATTCTAGTGCACATCCTGTTGTTGTGGCAGAGTGGTGCTGCATGAAAGACATAAATTTGTGTGTATGCTTTAATCAAAAGCATCTCACATCCAAAGTGCAAGCATTTCAGCATGTCTGGCCCCTTTGGGACTCAAAGGTTTATCTATGGAGTTGTCTGGTAGCGCCGCTTTCTCCCCACCACAGTACGCCCGTGATGGTGTAAGTCTGTGTAAGGACCTTGACCTTTATTGTACATCATTTCATCTCTCTCTCTCATGCTCTTCTATGTTTCTCAGCTGCTAAACAGTGACAAATACAGCAGGAGTACCATGAAAACAATCTGTTAAAAACAGACAGAAAAGGAAGAACGCTGGGGCTCAACCGAGCACCACAAAACAAATGAGGGGCTTAGAGAAGGGGAGGGGGGTTGTTTGAGAACTTCCGTCTCCGTAGCTGTGTGACGAATCCCAGAGTTGAATCCCAATGGCATGCAACACAGGATTGCTATCAAAGTGCTGTGATGAGTGCAAAGTCTCTTGACAGGGAAAACAAGGGGATATAGAGAGTGTACGCCTACGTGCGAGTCATCCTACGGCTAAGGTGAAACGCCATCCCACCACGGATAGAAGAGTGCTTCAGAAATGCATCAAGTGATTTGTGCAAACAGCATGTGAAGTTGTTGCCGACGTCACTGTTGGAGAATGTTATTATTAAATAATGCCAAGGACCAAAGGAGACAAGTCATTATAATGTCTCGACGTAGATGAAAAAGATCTGCATTAAAAACTAACTCTGAATTGAGTTGTGTACCTGCCAAACTAGAAAATACCGTCTGATAATTTCATTGTAGGTTTGATGCTGTCCAATTACCAAAACAAAGCATCAATAACAGCTGGGCGCATATACAAGCGAACACACAGAAACTTAATCATCTATGACTCCAAAAAGCTCTTCACTTTTAATAGCCTCGAGTAATTACAAAAAACAAGCAAATACTGGCTGACAGAATGGGTAATATGGATAGACAAATGAAATGGCCAACGCGCACATTTATACCCAGTTAAAAAAGAGAGTGATTCTGTCCCAACGACAAGCCCAAACTAGTCAAGAAAACAAGAAGGTCCACTTACCAGGTCTCATCGTTTTTAAACTCCAGCTCTCCATAGGTGTCCTCAAAGTCTTCCCCACCTCCTTTGGCCAGTCCCTCCACTGCACGATAGGGAACAATGACTGTCCCCCTCGCTCCAGAAGTCCTCAGCACTTTCACCTCCATAATGCCTATGCTCTCACTCACATGCACCGAGTCGCTCTCAAAAGTGAAGATACCCGAGTGGTCATCATCGAGGATGGTGACGGTGGCCACGGTGGGGAAGCCCAGCATAGCCTTAGGGTATGGTAGACTGTTTGGGGAAAGCACTTCATCTTCTGTCTCCAGGACACGTAGGTTGCTAAGGCGCACAAAAAAGTGCTCATCCTCCTCAAAGATGTCATCATCGATGATGCCAATGCTGATTTCCTTAACCATCTCCCCAGGTTTGAACACCACTGTACCCTCAGTGAATTCGTAGTCAGCCCCAGCATTTGCTGAGCCATCCTCTGTCTTATAATCCACGTAGATGGTCTTGTTGACATCGCCGCCCTTCCTGGTGATCGTCAGTAGGGCGGCACCACAGTTTTCTAGGCACTGGTAGACAGCAGGCTCAAAAGCAATTCGAGACACATACTCCTCAGGCTCCTCGACGTGCACTTCCTGCACGCTGGCGCTCCTCTTAGCCTGCTCTGCTACATGTTTCTTCAGAATATTGCCTGCGCCGGTCATCATCCGTGTCGCCTGAATACGGTAGAAGGCACGGCTCTTTTGCTGGTGAGACAGGGCGTAGTAGTTTGCCATCTCAACCAGTTGGTCCAACTCCTTTTCTGGGTGCTTCTGCTTCAGGTCCTTTAGGATACGAATCATGTCGCGTCGCGACTCGTCCACCTCCTTGCCTTCAATCAGTCCAATAAGATTGCTAGCAGCACCTCCATCCACAAAGTGTGAGTTGACCATCTTGCCATCCATCTCAATTCCTTTGGAACGGTCGGTCTCTGTCTCAATGATGACACCCCTGTGCTTGTCAGTGCGATACTTCTTGTGCATGAACTTGTAGAAGAGCAGCCGTCGGTCAGCCACCCAGGCCAGGATTACACAGATGGGGAAGAAGGCCAGTGTTAGCAGTCCCTCCCAGATTTGGACGACATTGGGCGAGAACACAGCCAGGATCATGTACAGCCAGATATATGCAAAGATGCTCCAGCCTGCTGTGACAAAGAACACTCGGAGGTGTTTGACCTTACGGACCTCTCCTTGGGGAATCACAGACACACAAAGGCCAATGATGATGAACATATTGAAGGCAGCACTGCCCACAATGGTGGAAGGCCCCAGCTCACCAGCTTTGAACTCATGTCCACAGACCTCAATGACAGAGAGCAGGATCTCAGGGGTAGATGAGCCCAAGGCCATGAGCGTGAGGTTGGAGACGGTCTCATTCCACACCCGGATAGTGGTGGTAGTTGTCTCCCCGTTGGGCCTCTTGATAACAACCTCCTTCTCCTGGGATGTGATGACCTCAATTGCTGCCATGAAGCGGTCAGCGATGATCGACACACCCAAGAACATGTAGATAAGAGCCACAAAGTATACAATGACCCGAGCAATCTTGTCTCCCATCGAGGGATCCTCGGGATACCAGATGGGCAGGATGATCCCCGGCTTGCACTTAGAGTTCCCCTCACAAGTGGCATTGCTGGAAGTAAGCGAAGGACTTGGAGTGGTACGGGCCTCCGCACACAGGAAGGCTACAGCCACAAAGACCAACCCCAACCAGCGGCAGGCACATGACCCCGGTTTTACCGGCCTTGAGCCCTCCATGCACCTTCCTTTGTCTCAAGGGTCCTTACCACACTGACGGTCCCTCTGGGATCCAGCACTGAGCTGCACTATTTCTCCACACGCCACCTAAACATAACAGACAGAAAATACAGAGTTCACATCAGGTTTTTCCTCAAAGCGTTCGTCTCTTGTGAGAAATTATAAGCTTTTAACTTAAATTTAGAAAACCAAATACAGAGACAAGAGAGATGTTCAAACAAATGAATAGAACCCATTTTTAACTTTAGTGTAAATTATACCAATTTATTAGAAACAACAAAATCATGGTAATAATTAATGCATCCATAGTTAACTAGACTGAGTTTTTTATTTTACTTATTACATGTATTAGCGACTACAAATAGGTATTATGTGAGAACTCAATAATGAATGTAACAACATAATAAAGTGACAATTCAGCCGCAAAGCTTTACTAAATCATTTCATATTCCCTTTCTTGTAGAATAACCGCGTTATCATACAGGTATGTGAGACCACGCATACATTTCACAGGGAGAAATACACACTGTTTCTGCAGCAGAAAAGACATTTCCTCAATTTATGTGGCCGCGAGTATTCAAATTATGCTTCTATTATGAGAGACTTCAATGAGTTTCTGGCTCCTTCTTTAGAAGCAGCATAATCACTAGACCTTTTGTTATCTATGCGCGGTGGGCTGGAAAATACTTTCTCATGCTCAGAAATGCACGAGACTTTCAGGTCTGTAAAGCACTGTGTGAACAATGACGATAACATTATTTCGTTTTGCTTAAAATAAAACATGGCTTGTGGGCCCATTTCCAAGCGTTAAAAGTTTATTTTCAGGGGCGTTCGGGTGGCGTGGCGGTCTATTCCGTTGCCCACCAACACGGGGGATCGCCAGTTCGAGTCCCCGTGTTACCTCCAGCTTGGTAGGACGTCCCTACAGACACAATCGGCCGTGTCTGCGGGTGGGAAGGCGGATGTGGGTATGTGTCCTGGTCGCTGCACTAGCACCTCCTCTGGTAGGTAGAGCACCTGTTCGGTGGGGAGGGGGAACTGGGGGAGAAGAGCATGATCCTCCCATGTGCTCCATCCCCCTGGTGAAACTCCTCACTGTCAGGTGAAAAGACGCGGCTGGCGACTCCACATGTATCGGAGTCTGCAGCCCTCCCCGGATCGGCAGAGGGGGTGAAGCAGTGACCGGGACGGCCCCAGAAGAGTGGGGTGATTGGTCAAGTACAATTGGGGAGAAAAAAGGCGGGGGTCCACCCAAAAAAAAAGCTTGTTTTCAGAACTAGGTGTAGACCGCAGCATCCAATATCGTGAGTTTGAAACTACAATGCGACCTTCTGAAATTTCAGGGGTAATGCACACAGCTCTGAACCAAAACCTCACTCGGCGGGCATGCAATGTTGCCAAACTAAGCACTGTCCAAAATGTTGTACAGGCAGGGGGGAAAAAAAAGCAGAAGGAAAGCAGGAGACCATCGAGAGGCCAACTCAAACAAAAGAGCACAGATAGTCTGCCCCAATCCATTTTAAATCGAGCCCTAAACGCAGCCTTACCACTTCAGAGAGTAGTAATACAATAACAATGCGGACACAAAAGCTCAGGCTAAGCATCTCACACACCTCCTCAACTCTTCTGCAACGGGACTTGGCAGTTCTGGTGCTGGTAACAGAGGCGATGGGAACGTGGTGAACAGTCAACCAGTCCAAACTTGTGAGACAAGAGTTGCTAAAACAGCAGACGTGATGTGTTAATAGAAGCAGCCCCCTCCCCCAGCTGCTTCCTCTCTTCCTGTTAAATAGGCCAGGAGGGTGGTCGGGGTCCCACCTTGGGGGCCTCCTTACAGTGGGGCCCGTTAGGCACATGGGGCAGTCAAAGCTCAATTAAAAATTATCTTCCAGCGAGATACGGCCCCTTTCAGTGATAGTTAATTATTCCGTCCACAATGCACGAGAGGATTAAAACTTCATCAGGTTCATACTTGTTTCTCTTCAACTTTGTGGCGCTAAGTGTCGCTCCAGAATTATTATACATTATTTACCTTAAAGTGCATTCTTATGTTCTTATATTTCTGGTAGGAACACTGGTTTCCACTGGGACCGCCCTTTCTAAAAATGTATGTGCTCCAGAATAAAACATCTATCCATCAATATATAATACACTATACAATATATATTTCTTATTCGGATCAACTCAGATGGCGTGAAGTATTGTTGAGTACATACACAGTAAAATACCGTAGCTCATGTGGGAATATATACTTAGACATACTTATACAATCGTGACGGCCTACCGGACATTTCGGTTAACTGACGTTTTTCTCTTTAGGTTTGCTACACAAGCGATAGCGGGCACGTCTGAAGGACTCACGTCAATTTCCGAGCCAAATATTGTCTCTGGGGTAAACAGAGGCCTAATGTCCGCAAAAAAACTGGCAAAGATTCTGCCAAAATCTTGGCTTCCAACTCAGGCTGAGGCCTGAAATAGTGGATGAAGGGATTCATGCCGGGCCCGTCTATTTTGGAATAAAACTGGTGCTTGATATTCGCAACCCAAGGATCTGCAGATTGTGTCAACCAGCACATAATTATTTGGTCTTTGGAGCAATTATAAACTCAATATCAGTCCATAATGACATTTACCATTGAAAGGTCATATTTTCCTGAGAGGGGGTTGAATTTTGTAAACAGTGGACGTCTTAAGCTTGGAATGACACATCAGCTGTAAAAAAAAGAGGGACGGATGAGTTTTGCTGCAGGGGAGACTGATGCTGCAGACGGAAGAGAGGGGCTGACGGAGTTCAGTAGAGGGGTGAAGGGATGCGTAAAGTGAAAATGAAACTGAATTAGATCGGCAAAGCCATTTATGGACAGGAGTTAGCAACGCAACAGCTACGAATCACAGTTACAGGACGAGGTTTTGAGTTCAAACTTGTCATAAATGGAAGGCAAAAAAGTTTTATGCATTGAGCAGCTTTTGTTATTTCCAGTCTTTTTTTGGGGGGGGGGTCCCCCCTTTTTCTCCTCAATTGTACTTGGCCAATTACCCCACTCTTCCGAGCCGTCCTGCAGACTACCACATGCCTCCTCCCATACATGTGGAGTCGCCAGCCGCTTCTTTTCACCTGACAGTGAGGAGTTTCACCAGGGGGATGTAGCGTGTGGGAGGATCATGCTACCCCCCCCCCGAACAGGCGCCCCGGCCAACCAGAGAAGGCGCTAGTGCAGTGCCCAGGACACATACCCACATCCGGCTTCCCAACCGCAGACACGGCCAACTGTGTCTGTAGGGACGACTGACCAAGCCGGAGGTAACATGGGGATTCGAACCGGCGATCCCTGTGTTGGTAGGCAGTAGAATAGACGGCTACGCCGCCTGGACACTCCATTATTTTCAGTCCTTAAGAGAAATTCAGCGGCTGGACAAAGAAAGAAAAATACAGTATAATGGAAAAAAGACAGATTTGAAGTTTGAGGTTCTTTCCTCATCGAGACCAACGTGGGCTAATCTCAAAATGACGTGACGGAGGTTTTTCGCAGGGTGCCTGGATCCAGTTATTACGATAAACTGTCCACTCATCATAACGATGATGTTGTGAACTCTTAGTTCAGGTAAGAGAAGATAAAAAAAAAACCCACCAAAACAGCAGCTACATGCTATAGATCCTGGGCAGTAGTACAAATACATTTCTGGGGGTTTCACCATTTGCTCCTGTTTCAAAATGACAGCAATGCCGACCCAGTGCCCACTCTCTCTCTTTCACTCTCTCTCTCTCTCTCTTCCTGTCTCTCTCGCTCTCTCTTCCTGTCTCTCTCTCGCTCTCTCATTATTACTACGTGGTGGCTAGCCAGAGAGGTTGGGTATAAACTGCAGAGAGGCAGAAGAATCCAGGGATCCCCATGAGACATGAGCCAAACCAGGAGTGGGAACGACCGAAGGCACAACAACCCACGAAAACGCCTCTCGGTGATAGGGGCAAACCCAACTCGTATCAAACAAGTTGATTTGCCAGGGAATTTTTGGTCACGAGCTCGCAAGGCCGATCAGTATCAACAAAATGTGCTGCTAAGAATCTGTGCATTTTCAAATCCCTCAGCGAGAAAGTAAGTCACCCGTCTCCTGGTTCGCACACTGTTGTGGTGTTGTGTGCGGCCTCTCACGTCAAAACCTTTAGATGGGCCGGTGAGTTCGGCTGAACTACCCATCCCGACAACGCGAGGCCTAGCGACTGGCCGCGGCACTGGCCTGCTCCCAGGCGTGAACGAGTACGGAGACATACCGATGTTAAATAAAGAACCACTGTCGTCGCTCAGCCAAGCCTGGGCGAATCGAGGTAAAGCTAGAAAGGCAAAAGTGACAACGTCCATAAATCTGAGAGCAAATTACCAGACGGGCACCGTAAAGGTCTTTACCATAGCAAGGGGCAGCTACCTCTCGCCACGACCCATTTGATATGTGTGAATAAAACGTTGAACGTCAATAAAAAAACAAGGGTTTCTTCTCAGTTCTACCGAGCGTAACCACAAAACATTTCAGTTTCGGTTCCACGTCTGGACGACAGTGGAACATCAGTGTGAGCTAATATGTCTAGCAATGAATACACTTATTTGGATAATTTGGGTTATTCCAAGCAAAAGTGAAAAATGAATTATTCATCGACGCACAGACAAGGTCCTCGCATGTTCTGCAGAGCTGCCGAATATCCGCTCGAGGCCAAACTATAGGGGATAGACCATACTCCCATTAATACAACAGCAGATGAAACGCTCTCCAAAAATGGAGGGAATAACATGTCCATTGCTGACTAACCACCTAACCGACGCTGCACTTGATCAGTTAACTAAGTGATGTATTGATGCACTGATCAGTTGATTGATCAACTGACTGGTGATCCGCTGGATATGGAGCTGGGTAGTGTAAACATCACCAGGGAATTGTCAGTATTTTTTGGGGTGTTGCTTGGGATGGAGATACAGATTCCCGTCAGCTCGGATGGCGCTGGGCGTTACAGCAATGTTGAATAGTTCACCACGATGTGCGACCGCCAACAGAACCATCCGTTACCCAAGCCGCTTATCCTGCTCTGAGGGGCCGCGGGGATGCTGGAGCCTATCCCAGCACTCATCGGGCGGCGGGCGGCGAGACACCCTGGACAAGGCCGCAAGTCCATCACAGGGCAACAGAACCACGACTCCTAAATCAGGAGCTGCAACAAAATAATTTGCATGCTAATGACTATTAAGCAAACGTGTTCCGTACGCCTGTTGTGAAAACCCGTGCGTGGGTAGCTGATCGGTCTTCCAGCAGGACACGTAGGCTATGAAACAGCCCAAAATACAAAAGGAAACTTTGCACCAAGACGTACAGTCATTTGTGTGTCATAACGCAATCGAGGGGAATGCGGCTGAATGTCAGCAGCACCTTGGCCAGCATGCGTGAGACACTTGATAAGAGGCCCGCCCATCTCCCACCTCTCTATTTTGGGAAGAGTCCTGTGTAAGGAGGCGAGATGAGCTCCCGTACACACGAGTACTCCTCAGCAGGCGACACGGAGCCCCAGCTGTTGGAGATTCATCATCATAAGGCCTCCTCTCGCTGCTACCAATCTGCGGTCCGCTGCTTTACCTGAAGGGGGAATCCCTTTCTCCATCTTTATGATTATTTTTGCACCGGTATATATGGCCTAGGGGGCACGGTGGCGCCTCACAGCAAGAAGGTCCTGGGTTCGAGCCCCTGGGTAGCCCAACCTTGGTGGGTCGTCCCGGGTCGTCCTCTGTGTGGAGTTTGCATGTTCTCCCCGTGTCTGCGTGGGTTTCCTCCCACAGTCCAAAGACATGTAGGTCAGGTGACTCGGCCATACTGAGTTGTCCTTAGGTATGAATGTGTGTGTGTGTGTGTGATGGCCCGGCGGCCTGTCCAGGGTGTCTCCCCCCGCCCCGCCGCCCAACGACTGCTGGGATAGGCTCCAGCATCCCCGCGGCCCCTGAGAGCAGGATAAGCGGTTCCGACCACGCACGGCCCATACGAGCCCGGATGTTCATCCTCCCCCACAGGGAGCCCATTACGCGCACGTCTCCTAATTCCCACCTTTCCTCTCCAGCCGCTAGCGCAACTCCGTGCAGCAGCTGCACCCGTCGCAGGCCTGCGCTGCAAAAAAGCCGAAGATGAAGAGCTGGTCTCATCATCATCATCATCATCATCATCATCACACCTGAGAGCCAAGAGTCGGGGGCGGTCGACCCCCGCCGGTAACCGCCGTAGCGACACGGTTCAGAGGTTACCACGGCAACCGTTACCGCGGGGACTCACGAGAGGCTCTACTTTGTCGCGGATATGTCACTTTTGTAACACATATGGGGGGGGGTTGGGGGGTCGGGGGAGTGGGGGTTGGGGGTCGGGGGGGGGGTGTTGGAAGCGTTGAGTCGGGGCGTACTCATCACGCCAGCCTACCTGGGGTTTGGTACGCCGAGGAGTTCGGGGAGACAAGACCGCAGAAATAGCTCCTATCTCTCTCTCTCCCCCGTCTCGCTGCGGGGATCGCTTTCTCTCCTCCAGAACGCAGCCCGTCCGACGCCGAATCCCGGGGTTCGACTCTGTCAGGCGGACCTCCTCCTCCTCCTCCTCCTGCCTGCCTGCCTGCCTGCCTCCTCTCCTCGCCGAACGGAAGAAGCCCGTCGTCGTCCCCGCGCACGGAGATGACAGCTCCGCGATCCTCGATCGAAACCCGGCCGGGGGGGGGTGGGGGTGGAGGTGGTGGTGGTGGGGGGGTGACCGCCGCCTCCCGCCCTCCTTCCCAGATCCTCCCTTGTTTGTCCGTCCGTCCGTCGGCCGGACCGTCCTCTCGGCTGTCGGTGGCTCCTTCTTCTTCTTCTTTTTTAAAGCTGCAGCCTCGGAAGAGCAGGAACCTGTGAGCCCATCCAAACGGCTCTCCCCGCAAGCCGTGATTCAGCCGGGTCCTCCTCCTCCTTCCTCCTCCTCCTCCTCCTCTTCTTCCTCCCCCCCGTCCGTCTGCGATAGATAGCGCAGGCGACCAGATGCCGTTGGTCTCGGTATGCTCGGAACGCGTCCTCAGTATTTGCTCCGTGTCCCCCTGCTGGGTGCCGGCTACCCACCACAATCAATGCCGAACCGTGGCTGCGTCGCGTTATAAAGGCGTCTTATACCTGTGTGTGTGTGTGTGGGGGGGGGGGCTGCGGCTACATTTGGCACACCGTCGGGCTCACCGGGCTGCTTCTCGTGACGGTGGCCTGTGCTCGCGGCGGTTCCGATTCGCTGAGGGCGACCCGTCCCGGTGAAAAGGCATCGGGCGGATGACGCCGACGGTGGCGTGTAAAGGTGTGCCACGGCCGCTGCGTCCTCCCCTCGTCCTCTTTCCTAAAAAGTCACAGGCGGACACCGTGAGGGGCTGTGCGTCACCGTCAGCCGGGGCAAACGTGCGCCACTGAGCCCCCACCGTGAACACCAGCCGAGACGGGAGGGAGGGTACGGTTGAGAATAGCGTCCCTATTTTATCGGCGAAAGCTTAACGCTTCTTCTTCTTCTTCGGTTTCTTCTCCCTCTTCTTCTTCTTCTTCTTCTTCTTCTTCTTCTTCTTCTTCTTCTTCTTCTTCTTCGTGTCCCGCTGTAAACTAGCTGCTGCCAGTTTTAACCAACGAAGGAGGGGTTCGCTAATTGAAAAAAAAGAAGCCAATAATGCTACTACCTCGCCGGAAGTTCTGCTCAACGCTTCACTGGAATTCGAGATTTTTTTCCCTCGATTAATCGATAGTTGTCTATGTTATCCATGCGGACCACGGGGTGCAGGTTGCAAAGCGCCAAAATGGCGTCTTGGCGCCGCTGTGGACGTGTCTCACCCTGTTTACACTTGGTTTTAAAAGGCGTTTTGGGCGATCGGGTCACAAGTGGACAGCGGGACACGTCGCCGTTTGCACCCGTGTCTGTCACGCGTGTCCAAATGCGTCCTGCTGACCACTTGAGATCAGATTTTACTCCGAAGAAGAAGAAGGATTTCGTTGCTGTCTACGTCACTTCCGCTACACGGTCAAAGGGCCTCAGTCAAGCGCCAGATTTGCCGACTAGCGGTGAAAACAGTAGCTAATGTCTGAAGGTGTTTCAAGCGCTAATATACATGTCCGGACTATTCCAGCTGTTGAGACTGGCAGGACTGATTCTTCCGCCCAAATGGAGGTCAGGCGTCTCGTTCCACTTGTACTCCAACCACCTACACCCTCCTCGCGCTCCATTTTCTCGAAAGTCGGCGCGCTGTTACCGAAACAACCGCCGCATCCTGCGTCGACGACGTAGTTTCCGGTTACGCCCTTGTCGGGGACGCGTGAGGGCGCGCTACAAAACACATGTGGTCAAACGCGTCCCAGACCACCTCGGCAAGTGGTTTTAGTAACCGGCTCACAAAACGTTTCGGTGGTCGTTTACACTTGTATTTAGCGCCGTATACAAAAAAAACGCATTTTAAAACCAAGTGTAAACAGGAAATCTCCCAGTTTCCCATACAGTCTGATGTACTGTGTAACACATTAGATTGTCTGGGTTAGCATTGGTCCGAGGAGGCCATTTTGTAAACTACTAATAAGACACGTTAGCCCCCTAGCTAACGGGTCTGACCCTTTAGCCGAGCGGTTAGTGGTGCCGCCTTGTGGTGCAGTACACCTCGTATCGAATCCCGCACCGGGCAAGAAAATAACCGGTTACACTTCTAACAAGGGCGGGAACTGGTTAGAGCTGAGCCGACGGCACACCAGCAAATTAAGAAGAAAAACATGGCTGCTGCACCTTCTTTGTAATTCTCCCTGCCAGAGGGACAAATCGGGTAGACGACGGATTTCATGGTTTTTCGCAGAAATGTAACATAAAAATATAAGGTGGCAAGTAAAATGCCCTCTAGCTCCTGTTTCACCAGATTTATTATTTTTTTACATTTTAGTCAATGTACAACTATGATATTTGCAGCATGATTTGGAGGTAGCACTTATCTGGCCGCCAATACTGTCAGAATCATGTTTATTGGCCATTGTAGGTTTGTTTGCACTACGTGGAATTGGACTCCGGGCTCGTGGCTCTCTCGGTGTACTTAACATAGAATAGCAACACTACAACACAACAATCTTCAGATATATACACAAGGATTGACTATATACAGACGAAATAAGAGGTGATAAGTTGCAATGGTGCAGAGGATATATCAGAGATGCTGAAATAGATGTTATCAAGTTACTTACATACATGCCTGAGGTAGATGGACATGACAGAGCGTACCAGTTCACGTACAATGTACAGTATATACAACATGTACAGTACAGTATTGTAGCGAATTCGGGGGACAACGCAACCACAGGAACTGCCGCGGCCGGGAGGCGAACCCGTATCGCCCGCACCGCAGGAGGCATCGCTAACCGCTAGACTAAAGGGTTAGACTCGCCAGCCAGCGGCCAGCGTGTCTTCTTATCCATGCACGTTACAGTATATACAGCATGTACAGTACAGTATATACATGTACAGTACAGTATATACAACATGTACAGTACAGTATATACAACATGGTTGTCCAAAGGAGTTGAATCAAGTGCAACTGGACTTGGATATATCCTGAAAAACCATATATATATATGTATGTATGTATATATATATGTATATATATAAATATATGTATATATATGTATGTATATATATATATATATACCAAGTCCAGTTGCACTTGATTCAACCCCTTTGGACAACCATGACCTGGATGAATGAGAACATTCACAAACATGGTTGTATTTATTGACAGTGTTAAGTGTTCATTTGAATGACAGCCTGTGGAAAGAAACTTTTTATATTTGGTTGCTTTGGGGGTACAGTGCTCTGTAGCGCCTACCAGAGGGGAGGAGTTGGAACAGGTTGTGACCAGGGTGTGATGGGTGTGCAGTGATGTTGCCTGCCCGTTTCCTGGGTCTGGGGGTGTATACGTCCTGAATGGAGGGCAGATAGGCACCAGTGATTTCCTCTGCAGACCTAACTGTCTGTTATAGTCTGTCCCTGTCCTGTTTGGTGGCCGAACCAAACCAGACAGTGATGGATGCGCAGAGGACAGACTGGATTATTGCAGTGTAGAGCTGGAGAAAATCACATGCATATGAAATGTTTATGCAGGTGAAGAATAAAACTGGAGGTTGGTGCACGCAGGAGTAGTCCCTATAGCCTATTTTAGTCCCCTTCTATGAAAATACATTGCTACCAAATACTGGATTATATACATAACTAATAGCTAAATGATCTACTTAGCACCTCCCAGACTTCCCTGTGTGTCTCTTCTCAAAGTTGCACGAAAAAAAAACTAATCACACAAACACTCCCAGTTAAATATGCTACTAGCCACTGGGTATTCAGCGTGTCCTTGTGCTCATTGGGACTGCAACAAGATTCGCAGACTGAATCCCCAAAATGCATGACAATGACCCAGAAGCAGCTAGTGACTAGCCAACACCTCCGAGACCAGAACAAAGGAGGCGCTTGTTGATGCTGCGCCACCACTAGTCACAGTGCGGTATAGGCCTTGAGCATTGAGAGGTCGAAAGAAGAAGAAGAAGAAAAGTTGGTTAAAATCTCCTGGGGGCAAACTGGATGTAATATTAATGCAAGCATAATTACCAGTCATTTAACTTAATTATCAATTAATCAATAATGAATTATCGTTAAGCCATCCGCAGCGATGTCTCGCGACGGTGGAGACTTTGAGCAGCCATTCTGCGGTGGCGTGTAGGATCCCTTTCTTTGGGAGTGGGGCCTGTGCACAGCAGGAAAATCAATTGGATCCGACTTTAATTACGCAGCTCGGCGCTATATTACAGAATCTTATTAGCCTGTGCAGATTTCCATGCTTGTTAAATCCAACATGCAGTTCAAAAGCGTGCCCACATGAGGGAGGGGGAGGGGAGGGGGGGTGCACAAAAGGCTGGCTCCTGTCAGGTGGTACAGTACCACCTCCATCTGTGCTCATCCTCCATTTTCTCCCCCTCTCCGTTCATCCACAAAGTCATTCTCTACCACCCCTTACCCGATGTAGGATCCCAGGAGCAGGCACTGGGCAGAAGGCAGGAAGACTCCATGGCCAAGGCCACCAGTCACCTCAGAGCCCACATATACCCCACGGTCACGCATGCTCCCACATGGGGGTCATTTTTACGGTTTCCGCTGCACCCAACATGCACGTTTGTGGACTGCGGGGGAATACCAGACCGCATGGCAGACCATGCAGACTCCTCACAGCAGAGTCAGGACCCTCTTATTTGGAGCTAGCCGTTCTAAACGCTCGACCATCATGCTGCACCTCCTTGCCACGCACAGGCATGATTAATCTGCAGAGAAGTGGGTGTTTGAATTCTTCTTCTTTCTTTTTTAAATCTTGCACACAGTAGGATGGGGGTGGGGGGTGGTGTTGCAGGTTTTGGATACATGGTGCAGTTGGCTCTGAGCAATCCCTGGTACCGGCAACTTCTGTTCATCGTCAGATTGGAATTCACTGTGCACTCTCGCCTCTCTCATCAAAGTCAGTCATGCGTGAGGCGATGATTAATGGATTATACTCGTAATCAACGCACCGGGCCTGCCTCTGCGTCCTGCCCAGTCCAGAGGAGTGGTGCACATGGGTGGTGGTGGTAGGGGTATGTCGCGCGGGGGGGGCAGTAGACTGAGGGATTCTAGGAATTGATTGGCTGCCTTCATTCTGAGAGAACAGAGGAACTTTGCCTCAAAATCGATTCTTTTGTTGCTGTGTGTTTCTGCTCTGCGTCCGCCACGGCACTCGGGACGGCGGCTGCGACCTTGGGTCGGTTTCATCTGGATGGCCTGCCGCGCAGCAGCGCCCCCTCTGGAGCAGGAGGGAGATGCAGCGCAGCGCCACGGAAGAGTGCTGCACTTGCACTTGATGATTTGTATTCTCTCTCTCTCTCTCTCTCTCGCTCGCTCTCTCTCTCTCGCTCTCTCTCGCTGTCTCTCGCTCTCTCTCTCTCGCTCTCTCCCTCTCTCCCTCTCTCTCTCTCTCTCTCGCTCTCTCTCTCTCTCTCCCTCTCTCGCTCTCTCTCTCTCTCTCTCCCTCTCTCGCTCTCTCTCTCTCTCTCTCTCCCTCTCTCGCTCTCTCGCTCTCTCTCTCGCTCTCTCTCTCGCTCTCTCTCGCTGTCTCTCGCTGTCTCTCTCTTTCTCTCTCGCTCTCTCTCTCTCTCTCTCTCTCTCTCGCTCTCTCTCTCGCTCTCTCTCGCTGTCTCTCGCTGTCTCTCTCTTTCTCTCTCGCTCTCTCTCTCTGTCTCTCTCTGTCTCTCTCTCTCTGTCTGTCTCTCTCTCTGTCTCTCTCTCTCTCTCTCTCTCGCCCTCTCTCTCTCGCTCTCTCGCTGTCTCTCCCTCTCTCGCTGTCTCTCGCTGTCTCTCTCGCTGTCTCTCTCGCTGTCTCTCTCGCTGTCTCTCTCTCTCGCTCGCTCTCTCTCTCTCTCTCTCTCTCTCTCTCGCTCTCTCTCTCTCTCTCTCTCTCTCTCTCTCTCTCTCGCTCTCTCTCGCGCTCTCTCTCTCTCTCTCTCTCTCTCTCTCTCTCTCTCTCTCTCTCTCTCTCTCTCTCTCTCTCTCTCCTCGTTGCTGCGCCGCTGGTCCCGTTGCACATGCTGACAATTTGCGGGATAAAGTTACAACATCAAGCCAGAGACACACACACTGCCCTGTCCAGTGGGATAGATGTGTGCGTGTGCGTGTGCGTGTGCATAAGTAAATGCTGTGTGTAGGGGAAGGGCACCACAGTCAGCACCTGTGGGCGACGTCCGCGCACCGACGCTTGGTAATGAATGTGAAGCTGTGAAACGGGACACGTGAGTCCTTTCCTTCTGTGCTCTGAACCTCTAGGCTGGAGAGGCCGTTCACCTCCACCCAGTATGAGGTGGTGGTGGTGGTGATGGTTGTAGTGGTGGGAGTGGCTGGGTAAAACAGAGCAAAGCTGCAGGACCCCCCCCCCCGGTTCCTCACACCGTAAAAGATGCATGGCGCCGTGGGAGCCGGGAGTAAATTGAAATCCTGTGTTGCTGAGAAGCTGCGGAGGTAGCAGCGGTGCTCCGCAGCAGGAGGAGTCCGGGAGGTGAGCAGCAGGAGTCCGGCAGTTGATCTCAGCGCTTCTGTGTGGAGTTTGCGCCTTCTCCCAGTGTTTGTTTTGAGATTACTCCCGATTTCCTCCTGCAGTCCAAAGACATGCATTACATGCCCATCAGGAAAAGAGCACTAGATAGATAGATAGATAGATAGATAGATAGATAGATAGATAGATAGATAGATAGATAGATAGATAGATAGATAGATAGATAGATAGATAGATAGATAGATAGATAGATGGATAGATAGATAGATAGATAGATAGACATACAGATAGACAGACAGATAGATGGATGGATGGATGCAGATTAACTCCATTCTCTGCCAGTCACTCTTTAACAGGGTCATGTATTACCTCTACTCTTCGTATAACTTATTCTGTGTCCTTTTCTTTGTGCTGATTGTGAAGAATCTTCGTGTTTTGCTTTAGAAAAAGTAATATAATTACTGTTACTCTTGTTCTTCATATTCGTCGTTATTTTTTTCTGATCCTGTATTGATCCCCGTAGGGAAACTACGCTCTGCATTTAACCCATCCTAGCTGTGCAGCTAGCAGCCGCCGGGGACCAACTCCAGTTCGTCTCGCCATGCCTTGCTCAGGGGCAAAGACAGGCGTGTTAGCCCAAACATGCATGTCTTTCTGATGGTGGGGAAAACCAGAGCACCCGGGGAAAACCCACCACAGACACGGGAGAACATGCAAACTCCACACAGAGGACGACCTGGGATGACCCCCCCAAGGTTGGACAACCCTGGGGTTCGAACCCGGGACCTTCTTGCTGTGAGGCGACGGCGCTAACCACTGAGCCACCGTGCCGCCATTGCCATTAATATCGTTAGTATAAGCAGCAGCTCAAACACACCATGAAGTTAGTCACGCGTGCGCGCGCGCGCGCGCGCGGTACTGCTGCTGCTATGGACGCTCCTGTGTAATTTTGTCCACTTGGGGAATTCTGTCTTCGGGTAAAGCGCAGCCTTTCCATAAATGTGCAGCAGTACTTAACAGGGCATCATGGCTGGCGAGGAGCCCAGCGCTCAGCTCCCACAATGCACGTGTCTTTGGCTGCAAAGCAAGATCCACAGCAATCCCATCCAAACCACATACTACACGGAGTACAGCCCCCTCGGCTCCCACTGCCGCCGCTGCAGGAGGAGCGGCAGTGGGAGCCCAGCAGTCAGTGGTTCAGTGGTCCGGAATACATTTGCAGAGGGAGATGGGAGATAGTGAGTAAGAGAGGGAGAGGGAGGGAGAGAGAGAAAGAAGGGGAGACCAGCGCTGGCTCTGTTACATCAGAGGAGGTGTACACAAAGGCGCTCAGGCTGCTGGATTATTTCGGGACCAGAGTCCAAGATGAGAGGAGGCCCGAGACAGCGGGAAGAGACAGAGACTGAGACTGGGAGGCCGGCTTGACAGGAAAAAGCACGTGTCTTGTCCGTCCTTCTACCCGCCCTGGTCGTCAAAGGGGTCCAGATCGTGAGCTGGCGTGCGTTGGCCCGGCGCGCTGCCCGGCGCCTCTGCCTGGAGGCCTGCGTCTCCATGGTAACAGGCGGCCCCGGCTCGGCCCCGAGGAGAGTGGAGGTGACAGGGGCGATGTGTGTGGGTTCTGTCTGGCTCATTATGGGGGGAATGAAGTGAAACAGCCAGGGGGAGCATTTGTTCTGCGTGGACTACCCTTCAGCTGCCAAGTGTCCATCTATTTATAGAAATGGAAAGGGCGGGGGGGGACCTAAATAAAATAAACACAGGGGCCATTTCCCTGCTCACATCTCTCCCTTACCCTCGTTAGAGAGTCAGCCTGATTTCATAGCTCTTTCTCTCTCGGTCTTCCGGTTCAGTGTGCGTGTCTCTCCATAATCCTGCAGGTGGGCCTGCGGAGGGATTGGGATTTGGGATTTGGTTGAAGCATCCCCTATGTAGCACTTGGGACGAGAAAGATGGAAAGCAGATAAAGGCAGTCATCCACATCCATACAGATGTACAATATACATACGATTACTTACATACAGACATGAGAACATTACCTTGCATTTTGCCACTTCCGGTGTGGGAAGATGGCGGCGCGAATTCGCGTTTGCAGCGGCCTCACCCAGTACCGTCCATGCAGCGTCTTTGTCCACGTCTGCGTCTAAGGCTTGTCTTCGTTTGATGGCTGGGAGATCTGGCACTGGGTTGGCTGAGAGAGCGGGACAGGCTAAGCTAACTGCTAGCCCATGCAGACCGGCAGTTCCGACAGTCACCTTGGCTGGCGTTCGTTCTCTTGGACAGTGATTTTGGTTTTTTCGTTTGTTTGTTTGATTTTTTGTATGAGTTAGTTTGGGTATGTGTGTTCTTGTAGTTTTTGGATGTGTATTTGTCTTTGTGTTATACTGCTTGTGGGCTGGGGGAAACGCCATTTCGTTTCATTTCGTGTACGCAAGCGCATGTAGTGAAATGACAAATAAAGTGTTCCTGCTTCCTGCTCACTTTCAAACTCAAACTCCCTGACTCATCCATACCGATCAGTGCACACATACATACATGCACCCAGCTCTGGTCTGTGGCAGGGACCATTTTAAACTAGCAGTCACGGTCCTTTAGCCTTTCTCCTGTTGAAATCAGTAGCCAGGCTGTAGAAACTACTTGATGCCTGTTTCTCCTGTTGAAATCAGGCTTTAGAAACGACTTGATGCCTGTTTCTCCTTTTGAAATCAGTAGCCAGCCTGTAGAAACGACTTGATGCCTGTTTCTCCTGTTGAAATCAGGCTGTAGAATCGACTCGATGCCTGTTTCTCCTGTTGAAATCAGGCTGTAGAAACTACTTGATGCCCGTTTCTCCTGTTGAAATCAGGCTGTAGAAACGACTTGATGCCTGTTTCTCCTGTTGAAATCAGTAGCCAGCCTGTAGAAACGACTTGATGCCTGTTTCTCCTGTTGAAATCAGGCTGTAGAATCGACTTGATGCCTGTTTCTCCTTTTGAAATCAGTCGCTAGGCTGTAGAAACTACTTGATGCCTGTTTCTCCTGGTGAAATCAGTCGCCAGGCTGTAGAAACTACTTGATGCCTGTTTCTCCTGTTGAAATCAGGCTTTAGAAACGACTTGATGCCTGTTTCTCCTGTTGAAATCAGTAGCCAGCCTGTAGAAACGACTTGATGCCTGTTTCTCCTGTTGAAATCAGGCTGTAGAATCGACTCGATGCCTGTTTCTCCTGTTGAAATCAGGCTGTAGAAACTACTTGATGCCCGTTTCTCCTGTTGAAATCAGTCGCCAGGCTGTAGAAACTACTTGATGCCTGTTTCTCCTGTTGAAATCAGGCTGTAGAAACGACTTGATGCCTGTTTCTCCTGTTGAAATCAGTAGCCAGCCTGTAGAAACGATTTGATGCCTGTTTCTCCTGTTGAAATCAGGCTGTAGAATCGACTTGATGCCTGTTTCTCCTTTTGAAATCAGTCGCTAGGCTGTAGAAACTACTTGATGCCTGTTTCTCCTGTTGAAATCAGTAGCCAGGCTGTAGAAACGACTTGATGCCTGTTTCTCCTGTTGAAATCAGTAGCCAGCCTGTAGAAACGACTTGATGCCTGTTTCTCCTGTTGAAATCAGGCTGTAGAAACTACTTGATGCCCGTTTCTCCTGTTGAAATCAGTCGCCAGGCTGTAGAAACTACTTGATGCCTGTTTATCCTGTTGAAATCAGGCTGTAGAAACGACTTGATGCCTGTTTATCCTGTTGAAATCAGTAGCCAGCCTGTAGAAACGACTTTATGCCTGTTTCTCCTGTTGAAATCAGGCTGTAGAATCGACTTGATGCCTGTTTCTCCTTTTGAAATCAGTCGCTAGGCTGTAGAAACTACTTGATGCCTGTTTCTCCTGTTGAAATCAGTAGCCAGGCTGTAGAAACGACTTGATGCCTGTTTCTCCTGTTGAAATCAGTCGCCAGGCTGTAGAAACGACTTGATGCCTGTTTCTCCTGTTGAAATCAGTAGGCAGGCTGTAGAAACGACTTGATGCCTGTTGCCGCTGTAAGCTAGTGTGCAGTAGTACAGTTCGCATCATGTAGGGGTGGGGGATAAATTCAGTACAAAATCGCAATACTACGTCGTGACGATTCTACTGTCGCAGCATTTCCCGGAATCGCGATGTTGAAGCAACAATGAATATTCAATCAACCAACTAACCAATCAACCAACCAACCAATCAATCAATCGATCAAGTTGCATTTTTATATAGCGCTTTTCTAGCTGCAACAGCCACTCAAAGTGCTTTACAATTAATTAATTCACACACGAGCATGCGCATGGTACACCGATGGCATGGCAGTGCCGGAAATCCTGGTTTCAAGAAAGACTGGTTTCAGGAAATGAAACTAAAATGTAGGCATCCACACAAGTCATGCCACAACAGTAAACAATGAAAAAACAGTGATGCATATACAGTTTGAAAAAGACATGCAAATTTTATTATCAGCCAAATATTAAAACAAACTTCATTCGTCTTTTCAATGTAACGGTGCCCTTTCTGAGGCGGTTGTGCAGGATTCTGTGTACATTAATATCGAAACAGTCCTGAGTTCTCCAGCCCTGCAGATTGCTATTCCTACAGATCAATATTCGATACTGAATATTCTGTCCATGCAGTGTCTTTGTCCACATCTGCGTCTAAGTTTGTGTCTTTGTTTGGTGGCTGGGAGAGCTGGCGCTGGATCGGCTGGGAGAGCTTGGTCTGCTGCGTCCTGTGGGCCCAGGGACCACGGCCCTGTCTGGAGCTGTGTCCGAAGAGGAAACACCGAGGGAGGTCCAACAGGACGTGGAAGTGGGGCAGGCTAAGCTAACTGCTAGTCCATGCAGACCGGCAGCTCCGATAACACCAAGGGCGGTCTGGTGGCGGCCTCGCCTGGCCTTGAATGTGATTTAGTGTCGTCGTGTGGAGTGCGGGGAGGTGTGTCGAAGGTGTCTAACTGGGAGAACTGGTGTTGGACTGGCTGGGGGAGCTTGGTCTGCTGTGTCCGGTGGGCCCAAAGACCACGGCCTTGCCTGGAACTGCACCCGAGGAGGATACACCGAGGGCGGTCTCACAGGACATGGAAGCGGGGCAGGCTAAGCTAACTGCTAGCCAAGGAGACCGGCAGTCATCCTGGCTGGCGTTCGCTCTCTTGGACAGTGAAAAAAATGTGTTTTGTAGTTTTTGTTTTTTTTGTAGTTTGGATAGATGTGTTCTTGTAGGTTCTGGATATGTGTAACAGACGGGGCATCTAATAAATCCATCTTGTTGCACATTTGCTTTGTATTATTGCACTTTTCACACCACTGTAGATAAGAGGGGGCGGAGCCTTAAAAACCGTAATATTGAATCAATGTTTATAATGTCATGATATTTGAAAAATTACAATATGTATCAAATCAGCACCATCATTGCAAACGTCACTGTAATTATCGAATCGGGAGGTATCTGCCAGTCCAGCCTTACCTTAACACAGGCCATAGTCAACATAGACCGGGTCTTGCTGGTTCTGTTGACATGGGCGGAGAAGCAGGATGATCCCGGGATGTCTGAATGCGCTTTGAGGTGTCGAACTCAACGAGACATGGTTCGGGGAAGGTCTCCGCTCCATAACCCAGATGACATTGTCTACATACACACACCGGACCCTGCAACAGCTAGTTTTGGTACTACAGTGAATGACGCTGCCTGTGAGACGGACCCACAACGCAACAGCCCTGCGTCCTCCATGGTAACCACCGGCAGGTTAGGACATTTCATGTGGGCCATTCGTTTGTATGTTGAGTAGATTATCTGAACTGGTCCTTTTTATAAAAGCTCATTCTCTTCTATGACTCAAGCAATTTTGTATCGGTAAATGCATAGATAAACACATGCTAATACACACAGGCACAAACACACACACAAAAGTACACTAATACATGTGCACAATTGCAAATATATGTCATATGTATGTATATGTCATATACATATATAGTTGTCCCGATACCTCGTTTCCATGGTCACTATGTCCCGGTGAAACCTCCCCCCATGGTCGTCACTGACTGCACCAAGAACAGCAGGGAAGAAGTCCAGGCGTGAATGCAGAACATGAACGTTCAATGACATGTTGCACATGTGGCCCCTCATAAACTGCACCACGATGGAATGCTGTTGGCTGACCACCGGCTTAGTTAAAGTGGCCTACTTATTGCCCTGCAGTATTCAGAACATGCTCATAAGCCATGAGCACGCAACAGTTCTGTCCTATAGAATTTGCTTGTAAAAGGTAACACTTGGGGGCGGCACGCTGGTTAGCGCGGTCGCTTCACAGCAAGAAGGTCCTGGGTCCGAGCCCCGGGGTAGTCCAACCTTGGGGGTCGTCCCGGGTCGTCCTCTGTGTGGAGTTTGCATGTTGTCTGCGTGGGTTTGCTCCGGTTTCCTCCCATGGCTGTTGGGAAAGACTCCAGCATGACCCTGAGCAGGATAAACGATTTGGATAATGGATGGATGGATGTCATACGTACAACGATCAGCCAAAACATTAAAACCACCTTCCTAATATTAATATTGTGTAGCTGCCCCTCGTGCCGCTAAAACAGCTCTGAACCATCGAGGCATGGACTCCACATAACCTCTGAAGGTGTCCTCCGGTATCTGGCACCAAGATGTTAGCAGGAGATCCTGTAAGTTGCGAGGTGGGGCCTCCATGGACCGGACTTGTTTTTCGAACACATCCCACAGATGTCTGATCGGAGTGAGATCTGGGGAACTTGGAGGCCAAGGCAACACCTTGAACTCTTTGTCATGTTCCTCAAACCATTCCTGAACAATTTTTGCAGTGTGGCAGGGCGCATGATCCTGCTGAAAGAGGCCACTGCCATCAGGGGATACCGTTTCCATGAAGGGGTGTACCTGGTCTGCAATGATGTTTAGGTGGGTGGTACATGTCAAAGTAACATCCACATGAATGCCAGGACCCAAGGTCTCCCAGCAGAACATTGCCCAGAGCAGACCAGGCCACCTTCCTCCACTGCTCCATGGTCCAGTCCTGACTCTCACATGCCCATTGTAGGGGCTTTCAGTGGTGGACAAGGGTCATCATGGGCACTCTGACCTACGCAGCCCCACACACAGCAAGCTGTGATGCACTGTGTGTTCTGACACCTGTCTATCATAGCCAGCATCACCTTTTTCCAGCAATGTGCGCTACAGTAGCTCTTCTGTGATCGGACCAGACGGGCTAGCCGTACCGGTCAGTGGTTTTAATGTTTTGGCTGATCGGTGTGTGTACAAACCCATACAATTAGTGTACCAACACTTATAAAATATATGATGTCTACATCATATATTTTTGTAAATGATCCCTCCTCGGTGCTGTAGGAGCTGTTTGTCCATCAGAGGAGCGGTAATAAGTGCATCATCACAGATGGAGGGGAGGATGCGTGCAGATAACTGGTAGGTCATGTTCACAGACACAGAGCTAACTGACATTCAAACGTGTAGCGGCTATAATTGAGGCAAGGATTGCATGCTAATGTCAGTATGATAACCTGTGACCCAACCGACGTATACTATATTAGCCTCTTACTTCAAAGGATGGGTACTGAAGGTGTCCTCAAGCTACCCCAGCCTGCCTCGGCTGTAGAAACCCCAGCATTTGGGGTCCTGCCAGGGGGTCAGGGGATGTTTTTTTTGGAGAGTGGTGAGGTGGTTAAAAAAACACGCACACACACATCACTGGCTTGTAAAGGCATTATCGTGTCTCCAGCCGTCAGGGGAAAATTCTCCACTGGGGAAATAATGAACATTATTCAGCCTTGGCAACCCATCCATCCATTATCCAGGCTGCTTACCCCAATCGGGGTCATGGGTTGCTGGAGCCTATCCCAGCAGTCATTGGGCAGCAGGCGGAGAGACACCCTGGACAGGCCGCCGGTCCAGCTCAGAGCCGACACACACACACAAATACACATTCACACCTAGGGACAATTTAGTACGCCCAATTCACCTGACCTACATGTCTGTGGGAGGAAACTGGAGCACCTGGAGGAAACCCACGAAGACACGGGGAGAACATACAAACTCCACACAGAGGACGACCTTGGACGACCCCCAAGGTTGGACTACCCCGGGGCTCGAACCCAGGACCTTCTTGCTGTGAGGCGGCCGCGCTAACCACTGAGCCAACGTGAATGTGTGTTGGTGTTTTAGGGGCTGAGCCAGATCAGGATGGGGCTGAAGGGGTGGCGGGGAGTCGACCGAGTAAGAATGGCTTCTTCTTTTTTGGTGTGGGAGCCAAAATCATGGCGAGATTACAGCACCATGCCGTCCTCCACCCGGTGTCTCCACATCCAGGCCGCGACACGCTGGCAGCAGCCATTTACAATCTCGCAGAACAAACTTGGCTCTCGCCCCTCACTATTAATTAGCTCTCCCCGTCGCAGAAAGGTGTAGTAAATATTGAATTTCATTTCTTCTTTTCTTAGCCTTGTCCTATGAATATTTGATGCCGTTTCCTTGCATTTTGGCCATGAAATATTGAGCAGCATGTGAAGGGGCGGGTCGTGTGGGATGCGGGCCCCGCTCCTAGTCATGCGTTCCCACCACACGCTCATGATAGCCTGCTCCCGTCTGACCTCCGCGGCCTGCTACACATGACGCAGGTCCTCTCCAATCGCCCGGATGTGGTTTCATCTGAACTGGAGGGCCAGGGAGCTGCTGCACAGACCGTTCAACAAGCAGGAAGCAAGGCCAGAGGATCTGCACTTGAGAACAAAGTGAGGGGGAAAAAACCTCAAAAATCAAAGATGGATGAGGATTCGCAAGCTTGGGGGGGATGTAAGTGTAAGTCTGTGCCACTGTGTCTGTGACTCAACATTTTGTTGTTGTCGCTGTCAGTGATTAAACCTCCTCACTTCTTCAAAAATTGGAGATTTGATTTCACCGAGGTAAACATCGTGACATCGTCGCTACTTAACAGACAGAAGTCGCTTCCCTTCGGCAAACAAGATTAAGCTTAAACTGACGCCAAGTCAGTGTAAAACAAACAAACAACCCCCCCCTCCCCCCCAAAAAATCTCCCTACTTGGTTTGCCAAAGCTGTTGCACATCTGTGCAAAAGATTGTGGGCAGATAAACGAATTTCTACTGAACAACGGCACTTTGAGGAACCCATAAGCCGTAAGTAGGGCGGCACGGTGGTGCAGTGGTTAGCACGGTAACCTCACAGCAAGAAGGTCCTGGGTTCGAGTCCCGGGGTAGTCCAACCTTGGGGGTCGTCCCGGGTCGTCCTCTGTGTGGAGTTTGCATGTTCTCCCCGGGGTGTCTCCCCGCCTGCTGCCAAGTGACTGCTGGGATAGGCTCCAGCATCCCCGCGACCCTGAGAGAAGGATGAGCAGTTTGGATAATGGATGAAAGTCTTTGGACCACTGGATGAAATTCCAATGGCCAAAATCAAACCCAGGACCCTCTTCTGAGGCAGCTGTGTGGCCATCACACATTGAGATCAAACACACACACACACACACACACTATGGACAAACTCGTGTTTTTGTGTGTCTCATTGTAATCATCATACACAATGCATTGTGCGTCGGTCGGGGCATCTTTGAATGCCGGAGAGTGAATTTAAAAGGGCACACGTCACGTGGAGGTGCAGTGCCAGAGATGTCACATCAGATCAGGAGTCGTCTCCCGCTCCTGGGCAGCATCTAGTGGCAACCCAGTGAAAGGTCCGCACTTGAAGAGGTAAGGTGTCTGGCGTCTATAGGGCCCTTGTGGAGTCACTGCCATGATGTATGGAAGTTCTCTGGCCTCGAAGAGGGGTTTTCTATTTTCTGGTGACTGAGTGTATACTTCATGTCAAGTAGGCTACAAAGAGGAGAAAGCTGTGACTTCTGGTTGTTGATCATCATCAGGAAAACGGAAGGTCAGGAAAAATCCACCCTGTTTGCAGGAACTATTCAGTCACACTTGTTTCCCTTCCATGGTCCCTGCCTGGAGCTGCACCCGAGGAGGAAACACACGAGCACGGCCTGACAGGATGCGGAAGCGGGGCGGGCTAAGCTAACTGCTAGCCCATACAGACCGGAAGTCCCGACAGTCATCCTGGCTGGTGTTCGTTCCCTTGGACAGTGATTTTAGTTATTTAGTTATTTTAGTTATGTGTTAGTTTGGATATGGGTGGCCAGTACTGGGCTCCTACTTGCCAGAAGGAATGCGAAGTGATCGCCGCGGGTCCATCAGGACCTTTACATATGGCCGCTCCTACACTAATGTATCCGCAGCAGCACCTTCTCGTGGTACCTCTTGTTTTCACAAAGTCTGCTGCGGGGGCGACTGGGTTCCCGGCGGTATAACCGGGTGGGTCGATTGGATTCGTCAGCCTTGGTTGGCAGCCAATCTAGGAGAAGGACAACTCTGATTCCAAACCCGGGTAGATGAAGCTCGTCAGCCTTGTCGGGCAGTTCATCTAGGACAGGGGTGTCAAACTCCAGGCCTCGAGGGCCGCAGTGTCTGCAGGTAATTGTTGCAACCGTGCACTACACCACCTGATTTAACTAATTCCTTTCCCTCATTGATCCAGGAGGTGAGCTAATTAGTTAAATCAGGTGGTGTAGTGCACGGTTGCAACAAATACCTGCAGACACTGCGGCCCTCGAGGCCTGGAGTTTGACACCCCTGATCTAGGAGAAAGAAGACTGATTTACAACCTCCACTGCCTTGCGGGTGTACTCGTCTACGGGAAAGGCTCCGGGAAGAAACCCTGAGGAGAAATCCTCATCCGTCTCCGTTGCCAGCCGTCTCGCTAGTCTTGCCACTGGTGGTAGGTGGTCTCGGACGAGAGAGTGGGGTTGATGATGCGCAACTCTTCCTCACTTTCATCATTGCGCAAGTCATCAGTCATCCATCACAGGAGGACTAGATGGTCCTCGTCGCTGTGACGGACGAGTAACAACAGTTCTTGTAGTCTCTGGACGTCTTTGTGTTGCACTGATGTGGGCTGGAGGAAACGGCCTTTCGTTTCATTTCCTGTGCCCGAGTGCACGAGATGAAACGACAAACAACGTGTCCCTGATTACACCGGTTCAACACAAGCTGGTATGATGCATATTAATCACACACGTCTATATTTGAAACGGCAGGGATCGAACCCCAGAATGAAGGTGCTGTATAATGCATATCAGCAGCTCTTTATGCACCTATAACCCCACGGACATGTTGTGAGCAGTGTCTCGCTGTGTTGTGTCCCAGCAAGTTTGGCAAGTGTTTGCTGATTAACACCACCCGTCCACGGAGCAGTGGCGTGGCAGTAGCGAGTAATGTCATTTATTCGGATGTGAGTGTCGAGCCCCCGAGGACTTAACTGTGATTTAGGACTATACAAATAAATTTGACTCGACTACTGCTGGGCACCGTTTGCACTGGAGATTGGAGTCGGCAACCCGTGGCCTTCTGAACAGCTAAATAACCTCCTGTGCAAAACCTGCATCCATGTTGGCCAAGTTTACCAGCTGGTCTTTAGGCCGTCTCACGCACTCATCCATGCTTAATAACGGTATGATTCTCTGTTCGTTTCAGGAAGGGCTGAATTCTCTTGTTGCTTCTCTTCCTCTGCAAAGACATGAGAGTACAAGATCAGTTGGGGCGTCCAGGTGGCGTGGCGGTCTATTCCGTTGCCTACCAACACGAATCCCCGTGTTGCCTCCGGCGTGGTCGGGCGCCCCTACAGACACAACTGGCCGTGTCTGCGGGTGGGAAGCCAGATGTGGGTACGTGTCCTGGTCGCTGCATACCGCCTCCTCTGGTCAGTCGGGGCGCCTGTGACCCTCCCACGCGCTACGTCCCCCTGGTGAAACTCCTCACTGTCAGGTGAAAAGAAGCGGCTGGCGACCCCACATGTATGAGAGGAGGCACGTGGTAGTCTGCAGCCCTCCCCGGGTCGGCAGAGGGGGTAGAGCAGCGACCGGGACGGCTCGGAAGAGTGGGGTAATTGGCCAAGTACAATTGAGAGAAAAGGCCCCCCCCCAAAAAAAAATCCCCAAAAAAACAAGAAAAGTTCAAATCCAGTTTGTCGCTCAAGAAAACACGAACAGGGCGCTGTCCTGAACCGGATCATCAGTCTCGCGATATCATCAGCGTGGCACCTCGTATCGATCCTCACACCGCACATCTAGTCCCAAACCGCCGCAGGTTTGTCCAAGCAGCGTCCAGAACGACGGCGCACAAGTCCCAGGGGGATTTAGAGACTGGCCGTCATGCTGCGCCTCTATTTTAAGAGGTTTCCTCGCGGGGGGGGGGGGGGGTACGCCGGGCAACGTTTCATTAGATGCGGCCAGCCGAGCCAGTAAACCTCGATTTGATCTGCTAATCCGGCGACAATGTCACTTGATTGCCGTTTTGTCGTTCAGATCCCTGTAGCGGATTAGGGGGGGGGGGGGACTGGCAGCGCGCGGCGCAGCTCGCGCTCTGCCGCGCAGACGGCCGACGAGAGCGCAACGCCGCAGGCCGGCACCACGTTTCTACAACATGTCCTCTACAAAAGATTAAAACACAAACTCGTCATATGTAGCCTGAAGCAGTGGTGCCATGTCGTGCACTGTAAGAGGATTCATGCTACACACACTACTTCCCCCCGATGAGTACCCCCCCGCCCCCCCCCATGTGTGGGTGAAGCCAAGTGAGTTGGTGTGGCGTGGGGTTGGGAAGAAACGGCCTTCCACGGCACCGCTGCATGAATTGTTAGACCAGGACTTTTGCTCGAGAGAGATCTTATATTCACGCACATGGGGGGGGGGTCAGTAATGAGGGCACAGCACCATTTCTCCAACCAAAACAAACGTTTCAACAGACCTACTATCTAGCTGAACTACGTTCATCTGTGCATGCGAGGTCGTCGTATATATCAAAACCGAGTGGATTGGGGTGTGCGGATAGCGCAGCGGTCTCTTCCGTTGCCTACCAACACGGGGATCGTACGTTCGAATCCCCGTGTTACCTCCGGCTTGGTCGGGCGTCCCTACAGAGGCTGTGTCTGCGGGTGGGAAGCCGGATGTGGCTATGTGTCCTGGTTGCTGCACTAGCGCCCCCTCTGGTGGAAAGGAAAAAAGCGAGTGGGTTCGGAGGGTGTGCTTAATTTCTATCACATACGCAGACTTGATTTGTGGCGCAGTCTTCATACTATAACCGGTTATTTTCTTGCCCGGTGCGGGATTCGATACGGGGTGTACTGCGCCACAAGGCGACATCACTAACCGCTCGGCTAAAGGGTCAGACCCGTTAGCTAGCGGCTAACGTGTCTTATTAGTAGTTTACAGTCGTCACCCTCCCCGGAAGCGCGCCCTCGCGCTTTGTTCTTCCCGCGCTCCGAAGAGACTTCTGAGGATCTGCACACTTCCGGATCCCACCGCTGCCACCGATGTAACCGGTTATTTTCTTGCCCGGTGCGGGATTCGATACGAGGTGTACTGCACCACAAGGCGACATCACTAACCGCTCGACTAAAGGGTCAGACCCGTTAGCTAGGGGGCTAACGTGTC
The DNA here is from genome assembly GCA_022114975.2 of Lampris megalopsis. Classification (NCBI taxonomy): domain Eukaryota; kingdom Metazoa; phylum Chordata; class Actinopteri; order Lampriformes; family Lampridae; genus Lampris; species Lampris megalopsis. Next base: position 69,579 of record JAJHIY020002110.1, on the reverse strand, counting down.
TTATTAGTAGTTTACAAATCAAAGCGACGACGCCGACTAATAAGAGTCACCGCGTCCGCACAGCGTCATGAAAGGGTAAAGAAACGTGCGACTACCTGTACGGAACGCCAGCACCTTTACTGGGACCGGGACACATCCAGACTCACGTCCGCCATCCTTGCTACTTCCGTGTCAGAAGACAAGAGCTGCGGTGCGCCTGTGCGCGTCAGCTTTGCCGCGGCAACTTCCTGGCTGACCCGCTGGACAGCCCCGGTTCCTCCGTCACGTGCACCACATGGGGCCAGTACGCGGGTTTCCATTGCAACCAAACCAGGAAATAGACGGGACCGGCCATGTCGTCACTTTATGGGGCAAAACTGGCCGCAAGATGGCGGATGGTCCGCACACACCAAAATCCCCATTATACTCTCCCCAGTACGTCTCCCCAAACGAGATCTGTGTTCCACGTGGGGTTAAGTCGCCTACCAGCTCTGTTCTGGGTCAGATGCTGTCTTATGGTCGCACTCTTATGGATTTTGGAGTAGTGATTTATTCGCAAGGGCGATGTTTCTGATAAAATGGCCGGCCGGCTGGGCTTCCCTACGGGCAAGTCAGACATCGACAGTTAGCATCGTGCTAGCGACAGGTTTCTTGTTAGCAAATAACTTCTTCCCAATTCATATGCGTTTTATCAAAAGACTTTTATTTTTTCCCGCCTTTTTCTCCCCAATTTGTACTAACCCCACTCTCCCGAGCCGTCCCGGCCGCTGCTCCGCCCCCTCTGCCGATCCGGGGAGGGCTGCAGACTACCACATGCCTCCTCCCATACATGTGGAGTCACCAGCCGCTTCTTTTCACCTGACAGTGAGGAGTTTCACCAGGGGGACGTAACATGTGGGAGGATCAGGCTATTCCCCTCCCCGAACAGGCGCCCCGACCGACCAGAGGAGGCGCTAGTGCAGCGACCAGGACACACACCCACATCCGGCTTCCCACCTGCAGACACGGCCAATAGTGTCTGTAGGGACGCCCGACCATTTGAACGCGGGGATTTGAACCGGCGATCCCCGTGCTGGTAGGCAACGGAATAGACCACTACGCCACCCGGACGCCCATCGAAGACAGATTTTTACCGAGTTAAACGGTACTAGTGGCTTTTCCCTGTGAGTCACAGACCTTATTTAAGGTGACTGGGGTTCGGGACGGGGGAACCATCCGCCATCCTGTGACTATCGGATGTTACAAAACGACGTCAGACTGGGCCAATCACAGATCAGCACTAACAAGGGGCGGGGCTAATTTGTGAAATTAACAGTTTGGTTGAAATGAGAGCCTGCATGGCCTACAAAACAGACATCACGTGTTGAGGTTGTAATACACGCTTTACATATAAAACTATGGAGCATACCTCTTACATCAGACCAACTTGTTCAGAAGTGTTTAACATTTTTGATGACGTGACCGTCTCTCAGAACAGAGTACTGTTACACAGTTTCCAGCAAAACAGGAGCTCAAGGTAAAAGCGGTGGAGTCCGTGTCCTGCAAGGTTTGTGGGCAGCTTTCAAAATAAGAGTCCGTCCTGCTGCAGAGTGGCGAGTCCGTTGAAGCCCGGCGTCCACGGGGCCTCAGCCCTTGTTGTTGAGCTGTGCCCGCTGCTGCTCCTGGTACTCCTTGGAGTCCTCCCAGGGACGAGGGCCGCGGATGTTCCTCCACTGGTCCAAATCCACATCCTTCAATTTCTGCAGCGAGAAAGCAAATCCCCCGACAAAGAGGGAGGGGGAGGGGGGGAATTTACCACCGACGCCAGCCACCGGAACATTTCTGACCCGGGTCAAACGGTTAAAGGGATTTGGCTCCTTTCTTAGGAAGGAGAGGCAGTCGGTCCACCTTTTAAGTGTCTCTATTGTTTGGAGTAGTTGGAAGGGAGAGAAGAAGACAGTAGGTGAGAGATTTGAGCTAAGGTCCGAGACGGGGGCGATTCAACCCTACAGCTACATACGTGGACCTAGTGACAAGGTGACCTAAATTTTGTTGTTTTCATACAACGCTCAGTGCCAGATGGGCGGATTTTAGCCACAAAGGACAGAGCACCCGGCATGACTTCCAAAAAGTTTTTTTTCCCGTGATTGACAGCTTACACGACACAATCTGTACAGCCCCACCCATTCAAATCACATTTTATGGTAAGACAAATGCAAAGAACATTTTAAAAACACTATCTGGGGCGACCGGGTAGCGAAGCGGTCTGTTCCGTTGCCTACCAGCACGGGGATCGGCGGTTCGAATCCCCGCGTTACCTCCGGCTTGGTCGGGCCTCCCTACACACACAATTGGCCATGTCTGCAGGTGGGAAGCCGGATGTGGGTATGTGTCCTGGTCGCTGCACTAGCGCCTCCTCTGGTCGGTCGGGGCGCCTGTTCGCAGGGGAGGGGAGGAATAGTGTGATCCTCCCACGCGCTACGTCCCCCTGGTGAAACTCCTCACTGTCAGGTGAAAAGAAGCGGCTGGTGACTCCACATGTATGGGAGGAGGCATGTGGTAGTCTGCAGCCCTCCCCGGATCGGCAGAGGGGGTGGAGCAGAGACCGGGACAGCTCGGAAGGGTGGGGTAATTAGCCGGGTACAATTGGGGAGAAAAAAGGGCGGAAAATCCACAAAGACAAACAAAATACTATTTGACCCAGGTCGGTGACTTTTGGGGGTAGTAAGGAACTCGCTTCTTTCATCCACCCCGAGGGTCCCTAACCTACCCCTCCTTACCTCGTACTCCTCCTCCAACATGTGCGACTGCCTCTGAGTGTTCACTTTGGCCTCCAATGCTGGATCCAGCTGAGAGAGGGAAACAGAGGAGGGGGGTTACATGGCCATGCAGAACAGGGAGAGAGGGAGGTTGGTTGAGCGGGGGGGGTGGGTGGAGATAGTGGATGGATGGGGGGGGAGGTTCCTTGCATGAGAGAAACATATTGTAACACATTTATTAGACAGACCGGTTACAAATCAAGGCAAGGTGGAAAGAGGGAGGAGAGGGTTGGTGTGCTTGACTGGAGCAGCGACAGGACCCCTCTGGGGTGGCGGCGTCCCAGCCTCTTTTTCTTCTTCATGTATTATTTCTTTGATGTATAAATTATGACATCTGCAGAAGGGGGAGAGGCGGCCGGCGAGTCGAGGCCATAAGCTCACGCGGAGGACACGGGCTAACCACGGCTCCGACTCGCCGCCGTCCAACAGTTGTACCCCGTTGACCCCCTGCAAATAACCGCGCCTGAGCTGTGGCACAGCACCATCGGGCCGAGCCAAAACGTCCACTTTCTATGTCCGACGGCTCGCCAGCAAGGTGTGAAAGAGGAGAGATGTTTCAGAGGGAGCCGCCGAGAGCCACGTCCAGTGGAGCCAGCCAGCCATTTTGCAATTCAAATAGATTCCGCCCCAGAAATAGAACCAAAATGAATCCCATTCTGAATCCATTACTTTTAATGAGGGGCGATATTTCCCAGCAATATCGCCACACAGGGCTCAAGTGACTGACAGCGTTCGTCGTTTCGTGATTGATTTTTAATTAGACCAATATTACTTTAGCACATTAAAGACACAACATTGCCAGCAGAGACAAACTACAGAGTAACTACTATCAAATTATTACAATGCCTCCAGACCGGAGTGAATAGCTGAGCTAATTAGCACTAGGATCACGGCGAAGGCCTTATTAGAGTTTCTGTAACCCCCCCCGCAAGCGTGAATCTGCTAAATAAGAAACTTGGGGAGTGAAAAGAAGTGGGGGTGGGGGGCAGTGTGGGGGGGGGGACGTCAGTGAAACATTGACGGAGAAGCGAAGAGCCTTGAAGTGGAAACTTGAGCTCGTCTCCAGGAAATGCAAATAGGCTCGTACGATGGCTTCAGTTCTCTGAACCACAAAAAGTGGGTCAACATTTCAGACCCCCGAAAAACAAATAACCAACAACAACAACAACTACAAAAGGAATAAGCTGGGCGACGTACTCCCGAGTAAGAGCCGCAAGACGGGCTTTAACCATTCGGGCTTCGACGGCGGGGTCAGTTCGCCGCACGTGTGTGCAAGCGCAGGCGCGTGATCACGCGCGCCAAGGATTACAGTTGTGCTCCTCCACCGCAGAGCCGGAGAGGAGGCCTGCTGGGTGGTGGAGGCGGAGGAGGAGGAGGAGGAGGAGGAGGAAGGCTGTATCCGCCGCAGGCCTCTCTTCGGAGGAGAGGGGGGCAGTGTGGGGGCAGCTGCACAGAACAGAAAGGCACAGCGCCAGGGGCAAGTTACCCCCCCCTCCAACCCCCCCAACCCCCCATCGTGCGCACTCCGGCACTGGCCCACATGGACAGTAATAGGAAATGATGTCCCACCATCTGGCTCTCACCCAGATGATGTGCATGGGCATTTGTCACGGTGAGATAGCGCAAAACAGCCCCCCCCACGCTTCCCCAACCCACCCACGCCCCCGCCCCCCGCCCCCCACGCCCCGACACGCACAGCCAGCTTATCAGATTGTAATGGCTTTAACAAAGGGTCGCTCCTCTGTCGCCTTAATGAATTGGGGCTGTCATTTTAATGAATTGTTAGGGCCCATTCTCACTTCTTGCCCTTTCGCTGACTCGCTCTAATCAGGTCAGAAAAGCCTTTCAGTGCTTTCGCACTGGCAGCGTCTCGGACGGGACGAGCAGCTGAAAGAGCGCCGACTCGGTAGGCTTTCGAGCCATGTTTTAAAAAAGCCATTAGGTCCTACATGGGTTGCGCTGAAAAGGATGCGGCCTTCACAGATGGCAAGACCACTTTATACACGTGCTATTTTTAAACTGCATGATTTTGCTGTCCGGGGCCCGAGTCGTGACCGGCTCGGGTGCAAATCCGCGCTGCACCACTAGGTGGAGCAGTTGCATGGCAAACAGTGAGCGGCACGGCGAATCTTGCAAAAGCTGTGGCTTTGATTCTGACAGCTGTCCACTTTCTGATTCGTGAATGTGGCGTGGAGCTGATTTGCTGCCACGCGTCATGCCGGGTCCGGGTCCGGGTCCGGGTCCCCCCTGCAAGAGAAAAAACCAAGTTCATTACGCACCTTTTTTCTGAGCTTCTGGGCGTCGTACCGAATTTGTGTGAACTCTCTCAGACCGAAGGAGCCGCCGACGACGAGCAACTGAAACGACACGGGGGGGGGGGGGGGGGGGGGCGCTCATTTAACAGGAAACAGCTGCACGTGGCGTCGATCCACCTCACACACCACGCATGTCCCGATACAGGCCGCACAAGAAGCCTGGTCTAGCAGGTTACTCCAAGCCACCATCTGAAAACATGTGTGGCCACATATCTACTTGACTCATGTGAAAGGATGTCCGCACATACCTTGCGCCTTCATCCCCCCTCCACGTGGGACTAGGGGAGCCGCGCACGGGCGGAAGTCCGCACGCGCCGCAGGGACGTTTCCGCTTTATTGCTTTTACTTAAATCAACGGATACGTGACGAACGACGGAGGGTATCGAGCCAGTAGTCCCCCAAATCCGTCTCTATTTACAGTTCTTGACCAGCTGCACTTTCTAGGCGCCACTACGTGTAGGTTCACTTGAGGCCAATCATCTGGCAACCCTTTAATTCAGCGTTTCTCAACCCAGTCCTCAAGGACCCCCCTATCCTGCAGATTTTCATTGTAACCCTGCATAGGTAACCAATCATCTCAAAGCACTTAATTATGCAAGGTGTGTAAACTCTGACATTCATTGCTGATTGGTTGAATAACTATAAACAGGTACCTATTCAGGGTTGCAAAGAGAATCTGCAGGATAGGGGGTCCTTGAGGACTGGGTTGGGACACACTGCTTTAATTACATACGACACTGTACCGTTTAACACAATAACCAACGCGCAGTCCAAGCTAACGTCTCTTTTAGTGTCATCAGAGGTGAATTCATAACCCAGGTTATAACGTCATCAGATGTGAGTTCATAACCCAGGTTATAATGTCATCAGACGTGAGTTCATAACCCAGGTTATAATGTCATCAAATGTGAATTCATAACCCAGGTTATAATGTCATCAGATGTGAATTCATAACCCAGGTTATAATTTCATCAGCTGTGAGTTCATAACCCAGGTTATAACGTCATCAGATGTGAATTCATAACCCAGGTTATAACGTCATCAGCTGTGAGTTCATAACCCAGGTTATAACGTCATCAGATGTAAGTTAATAACCCAGGTTATAACGTCATCAGATGTGAATTCATAACCCAGGTTATAACGTCATCAGCTGTGAGTTCATAACCCAGGTTATAACGTCATCAGATGTGAATTCATAACCCAGGTTATAACGTCATCAGCTGTGAGTTCATAACCCAGGTTATAACGTCATCAGATGTGAATTCATAACCCAGGTTATAACGTCATCAGATGTGAGTTCATAACCCAGGTTATAACGTCATCAGATGTGAATTCATAACCCAGGTTATAACGTCATCAGATGTGAGTTCATAACCCAGGTTATAACGTCATCAGATGTGAGTTAATAACCCAGGTTATAATGTCATCAGATGTGTTAATAACCCAGGTTATAATGTCATCAGATGTGAGTTCATAACCCAGGTTATAATGTCATCAGATGTGAATTCATAACCCAGGTTATAATGTCATCAGATGGTAGTTATTAACCCAGGTTATAATGTCATCAGATGTGAGTTAATAACCCAGGTTATAACGTCATCAGATGTGAATTCATAACCCAGGTTATAACGTCATCAGCTGTGAGTTCATAACCCAGGTTATAACGTCATCAGAAGTGAATTCATAACCCAGGTTTTAACGTCATCAGATGTGAATTCATAACCCAGGTTATAACGTCATCAGATGTGAGTTCATAACCCAGGTTATAACGTCATCAGATGTGAATTCATAACCCAGGTTATAACGTCATCAGATGTGAGTTAATAACCCAGGTTATAATGTCATCAGATGTGAGTTAATAACCCAGGTTATAATGTCATCAGATGTGAATTCATAACCCAGGTTTTAACGTCATCAGATGTGAATTCATAACCCAGGTTATAATGTCATCAGATGTGAGTTAATAACCCAGGTTATAATGTCATCAGATGTGAATTCATAACCCAGGTTATAACGTCATCAGATGTGAGTTAAGAACCCAGGTTAGCCCTGACGTGGGTCTCATCCGTCATGTAGTAAGTCCGGCTGCAGCAGGCAGCCACCGTCAGCTACCGGGGTAAATACGTCAGGACGTGAGAAGGTGAAGGAGTGTAGCGCAGGTGACTTACGAGCATCGGCACGCCGTATCTGACCGTTTTATTCCTCTGCAACGCCTTGAACCTAAACATGACCGCGTCCTCGAGCTACAGTCCCGTGCTGCTCATTGGCCAAGCGAGCCAGCCGGTCAGCTGCGACCGGGTTTCCTGATGCGGTCCGACGCACAAATATGACCGGGCAGCTGTGTGAGTTGTGTTATAGGTTCCGCCCCGAACAGGCCGTCAACGCAGCGGTGACCCGGCGACGCTCGCTATAGACGTTGTTGTTGTTGTTGTTGTTGTTGTTGTTGTTGTTGTTGTGTTACAGCGTTGTTGTCGTGCGTCCTGCTCGGCGATAAACAACACAAACTCAGAACCAACACACGAAAGCGTTGCAAGGTGTTGGCTCATCCCTGGTCCGTTACCCCTTCAGCGGGTCGGTTGACAGGTTTTGCTTCCGTTTTGGTCCCGTATAGCAGTGTTTCTCAACCGGGGGTCCGCGGACCCCTAGTGGTCAGTGGTGTAATTGCAAGGGGTCCGTGAAAATAAAATATCTTTAAAAAAAGATCCTATGACATTTATAGAAATAGGATTATTTTACTCAAATGTGACTGAGACCTTTATCTACCTAAACTATAAAGGGTAACAGGACTTTTTTCTCTAATTACATCTGTTTCACAAGTGTCATTTATTGTATTTTAATAAGAGATCTCGCTCCCGTTTGCATTGTTAAACGTTACTGAATACATATTCTGTGTTGTTACATATATCTGAAAGTTACTGAATACATATTCTGTGTTGTTACATATATCTGAAAGTTACTGAATACATATTCTGTTTTGTTACATATATCTGAAAGTTACTGAATACATATTCTGTTTTGTTACATATATCTGAAAGTTACTGCATAAGAATTCTGTTTTGTTAACTATCTCTAAGTTACAACTGAAAGCTCTTATTGTTGCCCCAAAGAGTGAATAAATGCTATAATGCAATTTAAAATGCAGTTTCTACTGTTTCTATCAAATTGCAACCCCCCTCCCCCAAGATCAGGTGGAGGGGTCCTCAGGGTAGATCAAAAATACGCAGGGGGGTCCAGGACCCCAAAAAGGTGGAGAACCACTGCCATATAGCCTCCTTTTACAGAGGTAACTGTGTGGACTACTTCATAATGGATCTCTCTCATTTGGATGGACCTATTTTTCACACTCCAGCTCCACTCTTCTCCCCTTCTCTCTCGCACACACACTCGAAAGACAGGATGTCCACGACCAGTCTTGCACCCATGTGTTGTGTCTTGCGTCACATGTTTGATTCACACGGTCTCGTGGATGCCTCTTGTGATCTCGACGCATGCGCAGAACGTAAGGCTGTGTTCTGGTTATTCTATTGTATTGGATTTATCTCCATTGCTGCAGTGTTATGATGTCCATTCCAGTGGGTTAGATTGTAATTCGGGGTACTGTCCCCAATGTTTTTGACCCCTAATCTTGCACTTTTACCACTTTGATTACATAAATATCATACTTCATCGTTTTGCAGATATAGGGATGTTGGTTGCATGTAGTATTTGGTGAGCTGCTAAATCCAACAATGGTTATTTTGGACAAGACTGTGAGCTATATGCGTATACTGCTGTTGAAAGTACTGTACAATATAATAATAATAAAAACAAAAATCTACTCCTGTATTGTCACGTGTGTGTGGTGTGTGGCGTGTGTCTGCGTGAGAGTCTATAAACGGCCAAACTAAAGCACTTGGGGCCTTGATTCTTTTTGGGGGTTATTGGGGATGATCAGGGGGCACCTATAAAAAAAACAGCAGAAAATTAAAATGATGCATAATAATTATGCATAAATATGCAAAATAAGCATTTTTCTAAAAATGGCTAAAAACCACCTTTCTCGGCATTTCATGTGATTCTGAGCATCTTCGATTTTTTCACCTATATATAAAAAAAAATTTCTGGGACTTAGAAATGTTTTGGCATGATGCAAAATACATGCATTTTTGCAAAAATGCACTTATGATCCTCTTTTTTTTTGGAGGTGGTAGGTATTGTTCCAGAGAGGACCAGAAAAACAGCAGAAAATTAAAATAATTATATTAATTATGCATAATTATGCAAAATATGCATTTTCTAAAAATGTCTAAAAACCCACTTTTCTCGGCATTTCAGATGCTTCTGAGCATTTGGGGGGGAGGGAGTTGGAGTGGGGGGGGGTTTAGGGGCAGGGGGAAGGCGGTTAGCTGGCAGGATGAGGAGGAGGGAGATCTAGACGGGTGGAGAACCAAACCGCTACATTGTAGCGGGGTTCTTCTAGTAATATAATAAAGCGTAGGCCCTGAAGTATAAAGCCCAGCACCGACGAAGCCCATTATATCCTGAAAGTCTTTTTGTATCACGTTTGCCATTCTTCGTGACATACTTTGCACTGTATATACATATATGTGTTACTTTCAATGAGTAAGCAACACAAAGTCCAGTTGTTTGTATGTGCAAGCTTGTGTAATCTGGCACTGCTTCTGCGAGGTCTGTGTAAATCCACTTGCCATGTGACCAAAAGCAAAGGGAACCGGAAGAGAAAGGTATTGCAATTTTTTTCTTTATTACAATTTCCGTCTCTTATTTTCAATCGGGTGAAGAAAAATACCTTTTTTTTTTTTTTTGTTCTGTATAATAAAATATGTTAACTTTATTCATTTTATGAAGAAAAACAATGACAACGAGAGAAGAAAAAACAAAACTGGGGGAACGAACACACATTCTTTTCTCTCTCTCCCTCTTTGTAAACCTGGAGAGCTGCGGCGTGGCGTGGGGGGAGCGGGCACAACGAGACTGAGGCCGTGAGGGAGCGGCGAGGAGTCCGGAGGCCGGAGGAGGGCAGGTGAGGGGCGGGAAAGGAAGAGAGGAGACGGGAGACAAAGGTTTATGAGGATTATGACAAAAAAAAGATAAGGCCAGAGACATACAAAAACAAAAAAAAACGAGCAAAAGCTGAACATGGATGCGGCGGTGATGTGGCATGGGTGGGAGGATGTGGTGGCGGCGTCGGCTGGAAGGGGGTGGGGTGGGTGGGTGGGGGCGGTGGTCCTGTTCCACCAGGTGGGGTTCAAAGATCGCTCTCTCCATAGAGCGCGGTAGAAAAGGACATGTAGTCAAGGGCTCCGGGCACGCCGTCCGGGCCGGTGTAAGGCGCCATGCGGGCGATGCAGTACTCCGCCTGGTCCGGGGGCAGCTCCCGACGCAGCTCATCCGCTAGGATGTAGTTCTGGTGGAGACAAGACACATGAGACGTTGAACCAAGAAAGTTTCTCAATCTTTCTTCCGTCGGTCTCTCCCTAACACTCTCATGCCAACTCACACACCCACATCCGACGTCCCACCCGCAGACACGGCCAATTGTGCCTGTAGGGATGCCCGACCAAGCCGGAGGTAACACGGGGATTCGACCCGGCGATCCCCGTGTTACGCCTGTAAATACTGCAACGCCTCGGTGGTAGCCATGGTGCGCCCGTAACCAGACATGTTGGCAACAATCAAACATCAAGTCTAGACTATTTCTCTGCACTGGAGGGCGCTAGAGTGTTTCTAGGACAGAGCGGTGAACTTTTTGACGGCTCATGGTCGTTTGAGGCGGAGCTTACCGTAACTTTTTTGTGTGCAATTGATGTGAAACTCATTTTAATGCAAATATATGCAGTTTTGGGGGCATTCAGGTAGCAGGTCTGTATCTCCCCCCCCCCCACAAAGTTATTAAACTTTGAAAATCCAAAACCGTCAAAATGACGGCCTTGGTGGTTCTGAGGAACCCGCTGGCTAATGTGATCCGATCTGTCCCCTTTTCACATCTGCGATAAGCCTTGCTTTTAGTAAGCGCCCTCCTAACAAATGTCCCTCGCCCCATTCGAACACACGGACACTAGGGTCATCGTGGCGTTGTTGCGTAGTTTTGGTGGTTGTAAGCGCAGTGTCCTAAATTCCGTTCAGGGCATAAAAACAGTTGGAGGACCGTGAATTGGGATAACTTTCAACATATTGTGACCATTTGGGATTCCGCTTGAGTGCGTTGCTTGGTTGAGCAACGTACAAGGTCTCTCCATGAGTCACTTCCTGCTATTAGTTATTCCTCCTCGGGGAACATCTTGCGAGGGTTTGTTTTGCCCTTCTACCGAAATAAATGTAAGACGAGTGTCTAAAAACTACAATCTCAGTTTTACAGAGCAGGACTTTCTCTGATGTGGAATTCAGTTTGATATTTTGTACTCTGTTCAGACCCATTTTCCCCAAAATTCCTTTTACCCCTGGCCTACGCCAGCGAGGAGCAGCTACGTATTCTCCATAATGATTCCAGGCACCAGTTTCTTCCAAGTCAAACTCCTCGTTATGTGGAAAATGTGGGAAGATGGCGGCGCGAATTCCTGTTTGCGACGGCCTCGCCCAGTACTGGTGTGGGGACTACCAAGTACTGGTGTAGCCCATGCAGTTCCGATAACACCGGGGGGGGGGGCGGCTTGACGGTGACCTCAGCTAGCCTTGACTGTGTTTCAGTGTTGCTGTGTGGAGTGTGGGGAGGTGGGTCGAAGGTGTCTGGTTGGGAGAGATGGCGCTGGATCGGCTGGGAGCACTTGGTCCGCTGCGTCCTGTGGGCCCAGGGCCCTGACCGGAGCTGCGCCCGAAGAGGAAACGCCGAGGGCGGTCTGACAGGACGCGGAAGCGGGGCAGGCTAAGCTAACCGCTAGCCCGCGCAGACCGGCAGTTCCGACAGTCGTCCTGGCAGGCGTTCCTTCTCCTGGGATTTTCGTTCTTGTTGAGTTTAGATATACTATGTGTCAGTGTGGGTACGTGTGTTCTTGTGGTTTTTGGATGCACGTTGTTGTGTTGCACTGCTGTGTGCCGGGGGAAATGATGTTTCATTTCATTTCATGTGCGTAAGTGCATGAAATGAAACGCCAGAGTGTTCCTGATTTTCTTTCTGATTCTGGAACTGCTTCTGCAGCTCTAGCAGATCCCACTCCTGGCTGACCGCCACCCCTGTCTGGCACAGCCCCGTCTAGTCTGCGGTTGTGTTACCGGCGTTGCAACACGTTACCTTGTCCCCTGCCAGCACTTTGAAGGAAGCCATGACTTGGTCGGCGGTGTCGGTGTCGGCCGTCTCGCGGGACATGAAGTCGATGAAGGCCTGGAAGGTGACCAGGCCCAGCCGGTTGGGGTCCACAATGCTCATGATGCGGGAGAATTCAGCTTCACCCTGAAGGCAACAGAGATGGTCTTTGAAATCCGGTCACCACACAGACGGTCACAATAACGATGCACAAAACGCACACACACACACACACTGAACTTTAAGGTGCAAGCAACAAACCAGTTCTACTCCCCATGTTCTACACCTATAACACCACCCAATGATTTTGATTTGTCAGGAAATTATGTTTTATTTTATTTTATTTATTCTTTTGGATTTCCCCCCCTTCTTCTCCCCATTTGTATCCGCCCACGTACCCCACTCTTCCCGGTCGCTGCTCCACCCCCTCTGCCGATCCGGGGAGGGCTGCAGACTACCGCGTCTCCTCCCATACACGTGGGGTCACCACGCGCTTCTTTTCACCTGACAGTGAGGAGTTTCACCGGGGGGGACGTAGCACGTGGGAGGATCACGCTATTCCCCCCAGTTCCCCCCCGAACAGGCGCCCCCGACCGACCAGAGGAGGCGCTAGTGCAGCGACCAGGACACAAATGCCCACAACCAGCTGTCCACCCGCAGACACAGCCAGTTGTGTCGGTAGGGACGCCCGACCAAGCCGGAGGTGGTAACACGGGGATTCAAACTGGCGATCCCCGTGATGGTAGGCAACAGAATAGACCGCCATGCCACCTCCATGTTGCTGAGTCTTAATATTGAACATCCCCACCCACACAAATTCCTTAGTTTGTCGTCAATAAGCTGATCGATTGATCCGTGCTGCAGGCGATACAGTGACTGCTGTGCCAATCATGATTTTTTTGTTTTTTTTGGTCATCAAATAACAAAACGTCCCCTTCCATCTTGGGCGGGTCCTGTATTCACACACACACTCATGTTAAATGTACTTAGAGATAAGACGTGGGCGGTGGCGGGCACAGTGTTCGTGGCTTTACCAGGTTGTACCCCATGGAGATAAGGCAGGTTTTGAAGTCTTCCGCATCCATCATCCCTGTTCTCTTCTACAAGGTCGGCGAGGCACAAGTGAAAGAAAAGGGGGGGGGGAGGAGGGGAGAGGAGGCAGGAGGGGCGGAGGAGGAACATCACAGTTGGAAGGGCGAGGAGCAGAAGTGGAATTCGGGAGGAGGGCCGCAGCGGTCCGTGGCACGACGCGGCCACCGGGGGGCGTTCGCAAAGGGCGAAGAACATTTTGACAAGGGAGGTAGGAGCACGAGCGAGGGAGCGGGATAGGATGGAGATACGAGGTGAGACGGGGTGGAAGAGAAAACACACAAGGGGAAAAAAAAGAAGAAAAGAAAAGAGAACAGTTAAACCCTTCTCACCACAGAGGCGTGCGGCTGTGGCTAAATACCTGTGCGTCGTTGGCGATATCGAAGCCCAGGCTGATCAGGCAGGCCTTGAACTCCTCGGCGCCCAGAGTGCCGGAGTGGTCCTGGGTTGTGTGGCGGCGCCAGTGGCAGGCAGGGCGGGGGGGGGGCATCGGGGTGGAGGGGGTGGGGTGGGAGTGGGGTGGGGGTGGGGGTGGGTGGTTTGGACGGGGCCACAGGCCATGCAGCACACGCACGCACACACGTGTGTGGGGGGGGGAGGGGTGGGTAAAAAGGGATGTGGGATGTACCATACCATGCAAAGGGCAGGGGGTGGGTGGGTGGGGGGGGGGGGGTTGAGGTGTTGGGTGGGTGGGGGGGCGGGGAGGAGGACAGGGTGGGGGTTGGGGGTCATGCACGGGAGACAGAGAACAACAGAGAACACAGTGCATATACATTAGGATCTGGCAGGTGACCACACGGTGGCAGCACTGCTGCCATGCTGTGCAGGGCATTCAAAGGCGTTAATGTGCAGTGTTGCAGGCAAACTACAGGGCCGTGTGGCGAGGGTGTGGTTATTCGTATCACGGGTCACGGATGGCACTGGACTTGATCAATATGCTTAACAAATACACACTGTGCATGTACAAGCTGACTTCCCCCCCCCTGTTTGTGTTGCACAAGTCAAAGAGAAAACCGACACGACTCCTCGTCCACGTGTGATGGCGAGCCTTCTGTCGCACAGACGATGGACCACTTCCAGCTACGTCTGATAAGCTGTCCTTCCTGTTAGCCTTTTTTGTTATTTGCCCCCCCCCCTCTTTTCCCCGAATTGCACCCGGCCAATTACCCCACTCTTCCTTCCGAGCCGTCCGGGTCTCCGCTCCACCTCCTCTGCCGATCCGGGGAGGGCTGTAGACTACAACACGCCTCCTCCGATACAGGTGGAGTCGCCGGCCGCTTCTTTTCACCTGACGGTGAGGAGTTTCTCCAGGGGGGACGTAGTGCGTGGGAGGATCACGCTACTCCCCCCCCCAGTTCCCCCTCCCCCCGAACAGGCGCCCCCGACCGACTCGGGGAGGCGCTAGTGCAGCGACCCGAACATATACCCACATCCGGCTTCTCACTCGCAGACACGGCCAACCGTGTCTGTAGGGACCCCCGACCAAGCCGGCGGTAACACGGGGATCAAACCGGTGATCCCCGTGTTGGTAGGCAACAGAATAGGCCACTCAGAGGCCCTATTTATGTGTTTCTAAGGAATCTTGTAACAGTTGTTGTGAAACTTCCTGTGCGAAGAAAGCTGACCATTGTTATTTTCAGTCTTGCGTAACCTTCTGATACAACTACATTTTTCACCGACCAGCAAGTCTTGGTGTTAAATTCGTGACCGCTGATTTTCTCCGCTGAACATAATTCGTCGTCCCACTCTCTGAACTTATTCTGCAGCCTTCTTTTGCACACAAGAGAACCCGCCATTTTCCCCTTTCGTTTTCCTGGCGACAAATGTCAGGAAAGAAAAAGGCCCGGAGGCCCCAGGGGCATTTCAGCCTCATTAAATGTGGAGTAAAGGTGCTAAATTCAGCTTCACGGCTCTCCTGTGGCCTCCCATCATCCACTGCTGCTATTGATTAACAATAGGGAAGCGGTGGAAGAATGCATGAGGTAATGGCAGATTTCTCCAGTTTGCTTGGCGGGAGACAAGGTTGCGGGGATGGGGGGAGGGGGGGGCGCAGAAAGGAGCTAAATAAAAACTCATCCATAATTGGTGCTGTTCCTGACACGCTGAGCCCCAGTGTAAACAGCGGGCTGCAGAGGCGCGGGGTAGGGAGGCAGCAGGGGGCTGATGGGACGCAAGCAGCCATGAGAAAGACTCTGATCCCGGAGTGGAAGCCATCCATGGAAAGATATTTTGTTGCTATGTGTTGTACACTAACACTGGGGGTATGATATAACGTAGCCTGCAGCCCTTTTCCATCACCGCCCCATGCGTCCTTCTCTGTGCCTTTTATGAAGGAAGTCCTGTACAACAGCCTTGAGAGGTACTTTATTAATCCCCATAGGGAAATTCCTCTCTGCATCTAACCCGTCCTAGCTGTGTAGCTAGCAGCAGCGGGCAGCCGCCGTGCGGCACCCGGGGACCAACTCCAGGGGCCTCGTGTATCAGTCAAATTATGGGCAAATTTGTTCCTACACACCCATGGGAGGTTTTAGCCCTGGAGTTTGTCTCAGAGACCAGTGTAGAACCTGGGTAACCCCTGAATTTAGACACCGACCGGCTAACACTGGTGTCTCTGCAGGCCTGGGTGATTGCAAGAGGTAGACAATAGATGCTAGGTGGAAGGAATTACAAATAACCATCATGCTTTGCCACTGCCTGTCAGACAATCTTGAGGGCTAAAAAAATCCCATGGGTGTGTAAGAGCAAATTTGCCCACAGTAACGACTGGTACACGAGGCCCTTTCCCACTCCCTTCGTCAGGGGCACCGCAGGAGTATTAACCCTGACGTGCATGTTTCTTTTTGATGGCGGGGGAAACCGGAGCACCCGCAGAAAACCCACCGCAGACACGGGGAGAACATGCAAACTCCACACAGAGGGCGACCCCCGAGGTGGGACTACCCTGGGGTTCGAACCCAGGACCTTCTTGCGGCGCCGTGCCGCCCTTTTGTATGTACCTTGCATAAGTACTTGTTTTATCTACATTTATATATACTCACACATGCATATATATATAATTTAAACCATGCACCGAATTGATTTCCTCACACATATGACTTTCTTGGTGAGTTAAGGGGATTTCAGATTTTCACGGGGCAGGATTCTACAAAGCGTCCTGAGACAGAATCAGAGTCGCTGTACTGTAAGTACCTCTTCAACCAAGCGGTAAGATCACTCCACAGCATGATGCATTAGTCACACCGCACATCCGATGTTTTCTAGTCAAAACGACTGTTACAAGGTTGTTGTTAGCCACTCTATGGTCTGCATGACGGGACGGAAGTGCTATGCAACCGTGAAGAATGAATTCTCACCTCAACCTCTCTGCTTTGTCCATGTGGCCTAAATGTGCAGAAAATACACTGATGTAACTGCGTTCTTCGCATGCCAAACAGACTCAGTTTACCGTCAGTGAACTTACACTCCTGTTCTTTTCCTTATTCAGGTCTAGCATTACGTACTGGCAACAAACAGTATCTGTGCAACTGACAAGACGGCCGCGCTGGTCCACCCGCATCACCTCTGCTGCCTATCTGCAGCGGGACTCGGTGCTACTGACCCTGTCAAAGTGATTGAAGGAAGCCCGGAACTCGTTCATCTGTTCTTGGCTGATGCCCTTGGCGTCTCGCGTCAGGATCTGGTTCTCGATCTCGTTGATGGTTCGGGCGATGGTGGTGAGGAGCTGCTCCCAGCCAACACGGATGTGCTGCGCGGGGCGAGAGGAGGGAAGGGGAGAGAAAGGTCAAGGTGGGTTAATGGGAAATCAGACGCTACCTGTCAGAACACGATCCCCGGCTCCTGGTCCGGGTTCTGGTCGTCGCTCGGTTAGACAACCGCGGTGCCCTTGTCGCTGGTCTCCCGGCGAATGCGGTCTAACCAATGCAAAGAATAAACTGCAATGCTTCAGCCAGAAAGATGTGTATACCCCTTACGCTGGTTCCCTGTTAACAGCCTCGCTTCTTGGCTTTCCAGGCAATTTAGGGAACTGCATCGACTTGCGTAGCTGCAAACCCATATTGGCTTGGAAACTCCAGCTCGCCCTCTGTGTTTTACCTTGGGAAGGTCACGGTTCTATGCTCGCTCCAAAAACGACAAGTCTCAGGCCCGGACTTTTCTCTCAGCCGTCCCAAGCATGGTGGCACAAACTCCCACTCTCCCCATTGTTCATCTCCATCCATCCATTATCCAAACCGCTTATCCTGCTCTCAGGGTCGCGGGGATGCTGGAGCCTATCCCAGCAGTCATTGGGCGGCAGGCGGGGAGACACCCTGGACAGGCCGCCAGGCCATCACAGGGCCGACACACACACATTCACACCTAGGGACAATTTCAGTACGGCCGAGTCACCTGACCTACATGTCTTTGGACTGTGGGAGGAAACCCACACGGACACGGGGAGAACATGCAAACTCCACACAGAGGACGACCTGGGACGACCCACCAAGGTTGGACTACCCTGGGGTCAAACCCAGGACCTTCTTGCTGTGAGGCCACTGTGCCACCATGCCCCCCCAATCCAATTAATCAGCATATTTGGTCAAATTAAAAGGAATGATTCCCTCATAAGTTTTCTTTACCAGCTATGAGACAAATTCATTAGCCAAAATGGCGAAAGAGGAAATAACAGTAACCCGCTATAACAACGATCTGCTAAAAAAAAAAACATGTAGTATACATGCACACATATCTATAAGTTACTCTTCCTCGGTAGAGAGGAAGTTATCCGTGCTCGGGATTTCTCATCTCGTCCTGTTTCATGTTTGGCTCGTGCTGGTGTTGGAGGCCGTGGCGTCCCCGGCCAGGCTGATCCTGGACGTCACTACTCGTGTGCAATTCAGTTTGGCAGCGGGGACGAGTTAAGGTCGCGCCATCTTATCTGCAAAAAGCACCTAGTATCCGCCGCACGAGAAGTAAAGGCAGAACGAAAATATTTTGAACGCTGCAGAAATCTCAGAGACGTGCTTCTCAGTCAGTCAGCGGCTCGCGTTTTGAGCCGACGTGTGTTTGAGCTCACCTCCATGGTGTAGTTGGTGTGCTTGTTGTCGAAGATGAGGGCTTCCTGGATGAGCTGGTGGTCTCCTTCCAGCTGGTCGATCTTTGGCTTGTAGTTCACGATGCTCTTCTCGTACTGGCGCAGGTTCGTCAGCTGGTCCTCCAGGGTGCCGTGCATCTCGATGGAGATGCGGCCGATCTCCTGAGGAGCAGAGAAGGAGAGACGCTCTCGCATCAGACCGGCCGCTGGAGGCACCGTACGTGCCAGGCAACTGTCCAGTCAGAGCTGGGCAACATACAGACACAACATCAAGATCACGACACAACACTACATACCGTCTGGGGCTCTGGTTGGCACAACATCTTTGATTTTGAGATCCTTTATTGATCCCCGTGGGGACACCACACTCTTAACCCATGCTAGCTGTGTGGCTAGGAGCAGTGGGCAGCCGCCGTGCAGCACCCGGGGACCAACTCCAGTTTGTCTTGCCATGCCTTGCTCAGGGGGCACAGACAGGAGTATTAAACCCTAACATGCATGTCTTTTTGTTGGTGGGGGAAACCGGAGCACCCGGAGAAACCCCACCTGCAGACACAGCCAATTGTGCCTGTAGGGACGCCCGACCAAGCCGGAGGTAACACAGGGATTCGAACCGCCGATCCCCATGTTGGTAGGCAACGGAATAGACCGCCACACCACCCAGACGCCATTTTTGTGAATTTATTTCTAATCAGCCTTTACTGACACTTCAACTAAATGGACCGAAGCGGAACGCGCGAACAGAACAGTGTGTCCACATTATAAATACAAGATGAACAAAACAGAAGACACAATAACTGTTAAACATCGAGTCTGCACGATGATCTGGACTCACTGGGGCCCGACTGCGAAGGCTGCACAGCTGGAAAAGGCCACGTGGGTACATGCACATTTTGTGTCAAACCGGCAAACTTCGTAAGAAGATGGTGTGGTCCTGAATGGTAGGTAACTGTGCCGTCCCTCTCCTGGACTCACCTCCATCTTGGTTTGGATCCAGGGCCCGATGACGTTGGCCTGGTTAGCGAACTGCCTGCGCAGGCGCTCGTTGTTCTGTTGCCGGGCGTGCTCCTCGATCAAGGCCTGGTCACGCTGCGGCACCAGCTGCCTGACCTGAGCACGGGGACCGTGGGAAGGCGGAAAGTGTTAAAGCCAATTAATGTGATCCTAACGAGGCAGGAAGGACGGGGCTCGCGCAGGGCAGAGACACTGTGGAGACAGAACTCAACAAAAACTTCATTCCTCGTGTCCTCCCAACCTCCTGCAGTATTGAAGAACCATCTTTTCAACTAAAATATACACAAGCACACACACACTATCATACATGTATATTTCACGTAGGAATTCAGACTTATTCTACAGACACCCTGCTATGTCGATGGCGGCTGTTTCCCCCCCCTGTCGATCTTATTACCTTGTCCCATTTGGCATTGATCTCCTGAGGGTTGATGGTGGTGTAAGGGTTGCTGCCGGCCATGTTGACATGGTAGGTCTGGACGATCTTGGCAATTTCGTTGTGGATTCCCAAAATGGCCTGGCGTTCCTTGTCCGCCTCTGGGAGCGTCGCTTTGAACTGCTCGTGGGCCGTGCTTAATCCCTGTGACAAGCAAAATAGGAACGTATACAATTACCATGCAAGCCACGACGGTCATGAAGACGTTTTACGATCAGGCGTGGCGGGGAGTAGGCCCTTTGCTTCTGGAAAAGAGGCTCGGTGCAGCTTAATACAGCCAAACATACCGTCAGCTGTCTCCCAGACTCCTGCTTCATTCACCTTCATGAGGAGGAGGAGGAGGAAGATAAACACTCGTCACTTTGTCTTTATTTGTCACAAGCATTCTCCCGCATTACTGATAACTTATAGATCATGTTTGTCTTTTGCACGTGTACTGCATTCTTGCTGGACATGTGCTCCCTGGCCAAGTGTCAGCGTCATGTCATTTTTAGACTGCAAGCCACTCGTGGACCTGGAGAGGGACCCACTCACATTGACTTCCAGCGTGGGAAGATGGCGGAGCGAATTCATGTTTGCAGCAGCCTCACCCAGTACCGTCCACGCAGTGTCTTTGTCCACATCTAAGTTTGTGTCTTCATTTGATGGCTGGGGGAGCTGGCGTTGGATCGGCTGGGAGAGCTTGGTCTGCTGCATCCTGTGGGCCCAGGGACCACGGCCCTGACTGGAGCTGCACCCTAAGAGGAAACACCGAGGGCGGTCTGGCGGCGGACTCGCCTAGCCTTGACTAGGTTTCTAGAGTCGTCATGTGGAGTGTGAGGAGGTGTGTCGAAGGTGTTGGGCAGGGAGAGCTGGCGTTGGATCGGCTGGGAGAGCTTGGTCTGCTGCATCCTGTGGGCCTAGGGACCACGGCCCTGACCGGAGCTGTGCCCGAAGAGGAAACACCGAGGGCGATCTGACAGGACGTGGAAGCGGGGCAAGCTAAGCTAACTGCTAGCCCATGCAGACCAACAGTTCTGATAACACCGAGGGTAGTCTGGTGGCAGCCTCACCTTGCCTAGACAGTGTTTTTAGTGTCATCATGTGGAGTGCGGGGAGATGTGCCTGAGGTGTCTGGCTGGGGGAGCTGGCACTGGATCGGCTTGGAGAGCTTGGTCTGCTACATCCTGTGGGCCCAGGGACCACAGCCCTGACTGGAGCTGCACCCGAAGAGGAAACACTGAGGGCGGTCTGACAGGACGTGGAAGCGGGGCAGGCTAAGCTAACCGCTAGTCCATGCACACCAGCAGTTCCGACAGTCATCCTGGCTGACGTTCGCTTTCCTGGACAGTGATTTTTTAGTTTAGTTTGGATATGTGTGTTAGTTTGGATATGTGTGTTCTTGCAGTTTTTGGATGTGTTGTTGTCTTTGTGTTGCACCGTTGTGGGCTGGGGGAAACCATGTTTCATTTAATGTCATGTATGCAAGTGTTTCTGATTCAGCTGCCTGCCCGTGCCTCGGTGCGATTTACCTGGATCTCTTCGATGGTGTGGACTATGAAGGTGTCCTGCAGGTCCTCCATCGCACCCTCCATCCAGTTGTTGAACGGAGCTGCTCTTTTGGCAAACTCAAGGTAAAGCTGGTCAATGGTCTCCAGCAGCTTCTCGGTTCTCTGTTAGACCCAAAAGAACCCAGCAGAACATAAAGATCAAACATTTGGTTCATGCCTGTTTGGTGTGTGACAGAACACTTCGACCAATGTGTATGTAAATGTTTCGTGTTGCTCGACCCGAAACCAGTCTACAAGCTATGACATCATGAGAGGTGCAGCCGGCCTGGTATAATCAAGGAAGCTGCGATTGGCGGCGGCGGCACGCGGGGTGGGAGCTTATCCAGCTGAGCTAGCGGGACGCCTCACCTGCAAAGCCTCGCTGCGTTTCTGGGTCAGGCCTCCGAGGGCGTCCCACTGGTCACAGATTCTCTGGCAGCGAGCGTTCACGCTGGGAGAGTCATAGTAGTCCAGCTCACTGAAACACACACACACACACACAAGGCAGGAAGCTTGATCAATGCCTGTGCTGCCAGGGCTGCTCTACACTACATTTCCCTCGGTGTTCATTTGGTTGCTTTTGAACGACTCTCATCAGTGACCAGACTGGATGTCATTTGACTCCCAGTCTGGTCACTCTTATGGTTCTGTCACCCCCACCCCTTTCTTTTCCCCCCAATTGTATCCAACCAATTACCCCACTCTTCCGAGCCGTCCCGGTCTCTGCTCCACCCGCTCTGCCGATCCGGGGAGGGCTGCAGACTACCACACGCCTCCTCCCATACATGTGGAGTCACCACCCGACAGTGAGGAGTTTCACCAGGGGGACGTAGCATGCGGGAGGATCACGCTATCCCCCCTGACCAACTAGGGGAGGCGCTAGTGCAGCGCCCAGGACGCATACCCACGGCTTCCCACCCACAGACACGGCCAATTGTGTGTGTAGGGACGCCCGACCAAGCCGGAGGTAACAGGGGGATTCGAACCGCCGATCCCCGTGTTGGTAGGCACGAGAGCGATGGAGACGGACGGGCACCGGAAATGAGGGGAGTAAATAATCAATACGTTTACCGGCATTGATCCAGCATCCTACATGTGACCCGCTGTACTGACGGGCAGTGAAATAGGGCGTTTCCGCTGCGTTATCGATACATGTGGAGACAGCCGCCCTCGTGAGCCGTCCTACGCTCGTCCATTGAATTTCCACACAGAAACAGGTGGCGTTATCTTAACAGTACCCCCACTCCGGGTTTGACCATCGCTCATCTGCCAAAGGTCTGCTGAGTGCACTGGCACCGCCCGGCTTCGACTGCACAGATCCACTCTCACGCCACGCGATCCCGTGTCAGTGATTTGCTGTTTGAGCGCCGATGATCAATCACCCTGCAGAAGGGGCACCCGGCCGGTAGCCGATGAGAAGCTGTCTCCACACCTTCAGACCGCAAAAGATTTGTGCAGCTGACCCAGAACCCATCGGCTGCAGACTGCGGTATGTAGATGTGTTTACAGCCGTGCACCCCGAGACAGAGACCCAGACAGTTTCCACAGCCAATAGACTATCCGAACTGCTCATCCCACTCTCGGGGTCACGGGGATGCTGGAGCCTATCCCAGCAGCCACTGGGCGGGTGGCAGGCGTGGAGACACCCTGGACAGGCCGCCAGGTAGTACTTGTGCACAGAGAGACAAGTGCAGAGCAATACAACGGCTTGGTAGACCGCACGACCTTCGTGCATGCAACAGCACAGATTCACATTGTCAACACAGATGCGCCCGTTCACATAAGCGGCGGCGGCGGCGGGACGTACTTCAACTCCTGCGCGATGGCTGCTATCTGCTCCACGCGGTCCTGGTGCGCAGCCAGGTCGCTCTCGAAGGCCTCGTGTTTTTTCAGCAGGGCCTTGATCTCCGACAGGGAGGCCGTCTCGTAGTCCCGATGCTGCAGCATGTCCTCCTTACCTGTAGGGGGAGACAGAGGGAGTGCACTGCTAAAGCGGGCGATCGACTTTACGTTCTATCCACTCGTTTATTCGCCCTACACGTCACGAGGTTCGAGTCACCGAGATGAATGCCCGTTTTTTGGGCGAAGAACTGGCAGCACCAAGAGCAACGCTGGTTTCTAACCGGAAACCTACAACGATGCGTAGTGTGACAACACTTCAACACCTCTACGATACCGTCATTATCTGGCATCAAACATTCCAGCCATTATCCAAACCGCTTATCCTGCTCTCAGGGTCGCGGGGATGCTGGAGCCTATCCCCTGTAGTCATTGGGCGGCAGGCGGGGAGACACCCTGGAAAGGCCGCCAGGCCACCACAGGGCCCACACACCCATTCATTCCTAGGGACAACTTAGTACGGCCGAGTCACCTGACCTACATGTCTTTGGACGGTGGGAGGAAACCGGAGACCCCGGAGGAAACCCACCCAGACACGGGGAGAACATGCCAACTCCACACAGACCACGACCCTGGATGACCCCCAAGGTTGGACTACCCGAGGGCTCGAACCCAGGACCTTCCTGCTGTGAGGCGACCGTGCTAACCACTGCACTACCGTGCTGCCGGCATCCTACATTATTGTTTACAAACAATTAAGCAACAAAAGGTCGGTACAACTTCGTTTCAACTAGTGCTGAAAGGAGCAGTATGTTAATTGATCAGTTGATCAACAGTAAATGAATCGATCACATCTTTGGCAATCGATTCCTTGTTTGAACCATTTAACAAGTGAAAATACTAGATATTTGGTGGCTGCGGCTTCATAAACGCTAAGCGTTGCTTGCCTTCTTGTGATTTATGTGATTATGAAATGAATACTCGAAGCTTTTGTTCTGGCTGTTGGTCAGATCAAGTAAAGAGCAAGAAGACATCACTCTGGATTCTGGAAATTTAAGACGGGCATTCTTCAGTATTTCTGACTTTTACCAGACTAAATGATTAATTGGACAATAATTGATAGATTACTCAATTAAGAAGAAAATAATAATTGGTTACAGCCCTAGTTTCAACACGACAATACTCATACCGAGCGGAATATCGATGGTGTGTAACATCCATTGTGCTTGGACTTCTCTGTTGACTTGACCGCCTTATGTGGGATGAGAGGTCGAGGAACGGACTACTGACGACAGCGAAACCAGTCTCTCTTCCTCTGAGTAGAAGATCTGGTGAACTTTTAGCTTCCCTGAACCAAAAATATAAATAAATGAATACCTTCAGTCCACGCTTCGTGGATGGCGGCTTTCTGCCGAAACTTCTCGGCAAGATGATCAAGTCTCTCCAACCTGCGGATCTCGTTGAGCAGCCATTCCTCATAGCCCTTCTCTGCCCCCTCGAGACCCCCCCACGCATTGGAGATGTCCTGCAAGAGGAAAAACTGAGTTCAGCAGTTTTGCTTTGGCGCTCAGTAAGTTCGGACATACTTGGAACATGACTTGAGTTTCCGATGATCAAAATAGGGAACGCGTTGGGGCGCCTCCATAGCCGAATGGTTAGAGTGCATCCCACGTGGCCACATGGTCGTGACTGTCACTGGTTCGAATCCCTTTCCCTATTTCTAATCTGCCTCCACTATCACTTTCTAACAAAGGTATAAAAATACCATATATATATATATATATATATATATATGGAACTTAAGGCCATGTAGCGCCGCATTATGTAATAACACCGCATTATGTAATAATGTAATAAATTTTCACATCATGTCTTGATTTGAAAAAACGTGGCGTTATTACATAATGATTATTATTACATAATGCGGCGCTACAGGCCATAAACACAACTGTCCAAAATAATTTTTAAAAAAAATGTAACCGATACCTATGACAGAGCATTTAAACGTAAAATTTTGCACATTTTGATGTAAAATTTTGCCAAATCATTATGCGGATTGACAAGACCGCCGTCAGTGCTGTGCCCTCACAGGCCACCGATGGAAACTATCAAATCTGCTGAGGCGACCCCTGGGAAACAGGGCACAAGCTGAAAGAAGAAGATGAACAAGAAGAAGAAGAAGAAGATGGAGAACAAGAACAAGAACAAGAAGTAGAAGAAGAAGAAGAAGAAGAAGATGGAGAAGAAAAACAAGAACAAGAACCAGAAGAAGAAGATGGAGAACAAGAACAAGAACAAGAAGAAGAAGTAGAACAAGAACAAGAAGAAGAAGATGGAGAACAAGAACAAGAACAAGAAGAAGAAGTAGAACAAGAACAAGAACAAGAACAAGAAGAAGAAGATGGAGAACAAGAACAAGAACAAGAAGAAGAAGTAGAACAAGAACAAGAACAAGAACAAGAAGAAGAAGATGGAGAACAAGAACAAGAACAAGAAGAAGAAGTAGAACAAGAACAAGAACAAGAAGAAGAAGATGGAGAACAAGAACAAGAACAAGAACAAGGAGAACAAGAAGACCGAGAAGAAGAAGAAGAAGATGAAGAACAAGAAGAGCTATGACAGAGCATTTATGCATTTCAGAATATGGACAATAATGAATATCTAAGCTGTCCTGCTAAGTAAGGAATAAGGGAGTGGCAGGTACAGAGAACCTGCAGGCAGGGGAACAAATAGATGCACAGAACATGATACAAACAAGGTAAACAACACAAATGGCTTCCAATTTGTATGTGAAGTAAATAATGCAACAAGTAACAGTACTAATGAGCAATGATAGCAAATATATTTCCACATTTAAATGAAAATATTTTACAAGTAATATCTTTACATTGTATTCACAGATTTGAATGTGCGTTTTTGAACAACGAATCACATGTGAGCATTTTGCTCTGCATCATCAGTTGCTATGCCGTTGCCCCGGTGGGAGGAAGGAACACAAACACCGGCGACACAGTGTGAAAGGAGTGGGTAAATCCACCTGTAAACATCCCTCCCCGACCTACCGAGACCATCTTGCCCTCGGAGGGCATGAAGGCGGGCCTGTTGCTGAGCCTCAGTTTGGTCTGCAGGGTGTTGAAGTTGATCTCCAGCTGGCACTTCTCCTGCACCTTGGGCGGCTTGTGGAGGCGCCGGTAGTCCCGGAAGTCCTCCAGCTTCTGCTGCATGGCCTGCATGGTATTCTCTGGGATGCGGTTCTCCAGCCAGGGGATGGTGCGACGGATCCACTCCAGCAGCTGGGAGGCGACGGGAGGTGGTGGTGGTGGTGGTGTGTGTGTGTTGAAGGGGTAGAGAAAGGGATTTGCATTGTGGAGAGAAGGTCAAAGAGAATGAGGGAAAGGGTGAAACGGCCAGGATCCAGGTGAAGGGGGATGAGAGAGGGCCAGGACGGAGGGGAAAGGGACTCGGGAGATGGAGGGGAGAGGGGCAGATGGGTCAGGGGTGGGGGTTTGGTTGTGTATGTCACAATATGTGGCGAAGTGAGGAGTCGTGTGACAAGGGGAAGAAAGCAGAATAAGAGAATTAGTTCGCTAACTGGCTTGATAACACTGATACTGGTTCGATACGTGATATCAAATATTTGCTCAGTGTGCTATGTATAGATTGTAAAGTAGTTGTGTTATTCTAGTGTATTTTAACTCGTGCACCGTGTACATCTGCATTGTCTTGTCTCATTACTGCCGGTTCGAACCCACACTCGCTCTGAGAACGTTGTATGTGTACAACGAATTGTGCTGATGCGACAAATATCTGACACTACAAGGCGACGCCGTGTTCTCATCGCTAGCTAGGGCCGTCGTGTAAGCAGTCCCCTGACTCATAGGAGCACATTTACCCTCGGGGGGGTGGGGGAGGGGGGGTGAGGAGGGGGAGTCGGGATGAGCGAGGGGGAGAAACAGTGCAGGGGAACACATTAGGGGGAACAGAGGGGTGTGCTCACATCAGAGGCCAGTTTCTCGTAGTCCTCCATCAGCTGCTCGTTCTCCTGGTTCACGGCCAGCACCTTGCAGATCCTGTTGGCCGCCGTCTCCGCCTGCAAGGGGGGTAGGGTGAAGGGAGAGACAGCATGAGATCCCGCCTTGGCCCGGAGAGCCCTCGGCGGACGCGGTGGCGGGACACTAGCCGAGTTTAGCCGTCGCGGGAAGTCATCTACGCTGCATGCTGTGCCCGCTTCCCGGCAGCCGCCGAGCTGCACTCGTCAAATACCGGGAGTTGAAAGGAAGCCCTTGAGGACGTTACGACAAATTAAGTGGTTTATGTTCACTTCGGCTGGACCGTAGGAGGTCCTACCGCTCCGCGTCCGGGCTTGTGTCTAGTAGAGGCGCTGCAGGAGTGGGGCAGCGCTGCAGGAGTGGACCATCTATGGCCGCTTCACGGGGCGTCCATGCTGCACAGACCGGTGTGTTGCACTGTGAATGTCATTTAAACGTCTTCATACTTATAGTCCAAGGTCGCGTCCCAGCGGGGCGAGCGACTGTAGGAGCCCAGAGGGGCGGGGTCTTTAATAAGGACATGTCAGGCACATAGACTGTCCGTCCCGGTCTCTGCTCCGCCCCCTCTGCCGATCCGGGGAGGGCTGCAGACTACCACATGCCTCCTACGATACACGTGGAGTCACCAGCCGCTGCTTTTCACCTGACAGTGAGGAGTTTCACCGGGGGGGGGGGGCGTAGCGCGTGGGAGGCTCACGCTATCCCCCTCCTCCCCCTGAACAGGCGCCCCCCGACCGACCAGAGGAGGCGCTAGTGCAGCATCCAGGACACATACCCACATCCGGCTTCCTGCCCGCAGACACGGCCAATTGTGTCTGTAGGGATGCCCGACCAAGCCGGAGGCAACACGGGGATTCGAACCGGCGATCCCCGTGTTGGTAGGCAACGGAATAGACCGCCACGCTACCCGGGCGCCCCGTGTGTGGGGGTTTGCCCCTCTGGGGCAGCTTTCTCTATGGAGCACTATCGTCTTATGGGCCCGCTCATAAACCAGTTTACCTCCCCACCGTTCCCATCAGCAACACACATCTCGCCGGGTTAGAGAATAAAGGGTCCCCCCCCCCTCCGCGACACGACGCCTCGCTCACGTCCTCTCCAAGGAGGCCGAGTTTCCACGACAACGAGTTTTTTTTCTCCAGTTTAACCCCTTCGGCTCAAGGTAAAAACAAACACGGCGAGAACTCACGCAGGACAAAAGCAGAGGGCGTGTAGAGGAAAGATGCTGGCAGCCACACAGGAAGCTGGAGAAGGCATGCGCCAAAGCCTCGGCGGCCACACGGTGGACCCGTGCACCGGGAGCCCACCAGCGTCCGCAACCAAAACAGGTTAAAGAGGCCTTCGGACCGGTATCTTAGAGAGGAAGCGAAAGAGGCTCAGGTGTGAGGGTGAAACTGAAGGCAAAGGAAACCCAGTTTATTCAAATCAGCCCAAACTGCGCCGCCATCGATTTGCCTTGCGTATATATAAAAGATGCAAATCCCACAGCGGCGTCGGCTGAGGTGGAGCACGGGAGAAGGCCGACGTGGTCACGGCGAAGGGCGGATTCGCATTCAAACGGTCTGCTCCTCCTCGTCCCATCGCCCGCAGACAGACGTCCCACAGAGAACTGGCTCTGCACTCTCCTTTGTTAGGAGATCGGGGTAGGGGGTGGGGGAGGTGGTGGGAGGAGGTGTGTGTGTGTGTGGGGGGGGGGGGGTAATTTGGGGGGATGTGCTCCGGGGGCCTGAGGAGCAGCAGCAGCAGCAGCAGCAGCAGGCGAGCTGCCCTTAAAAGGACAGCGGGGATTGGGAGGCCACGCTTCCATGAGCAGACACGAATGCCTGCATGCTGGGCCTGTTTACTGGCAGCCCCGATGACAGCCGGGCTTTCAGAGGGCCGCGCTCCGCCTCGGCGATGGAGCGGGAAGGGGTGGAGGTAGGGGGGGGGGAGACGCAACCAGCTGTTAGAACAATAACCTATGACTGAGGGGTGCAGCTATGTCGGCCTTTGAAGACCAAGCTGGACCGTTCACGGTAAAAGTTAAAAGCGGGGACGGTGCGACCGTGTGGCCGGCGGCGGCGGCGGCGAGGCCGATGCCGTTTATTGGGATCTGCGTGTCGGAGGGTTACAAGCCGAGGTGTTACGTGAGAGCGAAACAACTCCCCCCCCCCCCACCACCCCCCCCACCACCACCTCCTTCTGCCTACAGTACCCACCATGCCAGCACAGGTTTTACAGGCTCCGACCCCCCAGGAGGTCAACAACTCCATTAAGGAGCGGGTCCTAATAGAGATTTTAAGAAGGGGGGGGGGGGGAGGGTGGGGGGGGGCTGTTAAAATCTTTATTAGGACATCCTGTGTTTTAAGACAAGTCCATCTATTACGCTCCGCAGAGGTCTTCAGAGATGACTGTGGCATGTTTTTGGCACGATCTAACTTGCTGACGATGTAAGAGCTTTGCTGTTCCTGTCCAAAGAGAAGGGGAGGCGGTGCTGGATGAAGGCCCTGTATTTCTTACTGGGTGGAGAGCGAGCACCAACACCGTCGGCGGGGGTTAAGAGTTTAACTCCCACTGGGGATATTCATGTCCAAAACTCACACCCTGATTATGTGGTCTGCGGCCTCCAGTGAGCTGTCCGCCGAATGTTAGGTTTGTTATGATGACAGGACAGTAATGTGGATGTGTTGGGTCACAGGTCGCGTGATAAGATAAGCTCGGAGGTCTCCCTACGACTTGTAGGATCAATTATCTCGGGCTGTTTGTTATTCTAGCCACCCCGGCGGGACTCTGGCTGCCTGTCATCGGGTGACGGAGGGTCAGGGGAGGGGTT
Organism: Lampris megalopsis; assembly: GCA_022114975.2. Classification (NCBI taxonomy): domain Eukaryota; kingdom Metazoa; phylum Chordata; class Actinopteri; order Lampriformes; family Lampridae; genus Lampris; species Lampris megalopsis. The sequence continues at coordinate 39,411 of JAJHIY020002110.1, read as the reverse complement.
AGAGCCAGAGCACGATGGCTTCTTCTATATAGACCGGGGAAACTGGCTTTATGTATCGCTTCAGCTGTTACTTTTATAGCAGAGAGCAGGATTCCACGTGTATTGGGATTACCAAAGGATGTCTTTGTTTTTGTTTAGGGGGGGGCTCTTAAGGTATGACGTGTAGGTCAGGCGAATCGGCCATACTAAACCGTCCCTAGGTGCGAATGTGTCGGCTCTGTGACGGCCTGGCAGCCTGCCGCCCAATGACCGCCGGGATAGGCTCCAGCATCCCCGCCACCCTGGGAGCAGGATAAAGCGGTTTGGATAATGGATGGATGGTTCTTAAGGTATCCATGATAGCAAGGATTGGGATTTTTGCAGCATCAAAAGCTATCTTGAGTACCTAAATTCGAGGTTCACGAAGGACGGCAGTTTGTGTCGGCGGCGTTAATATGAGGGACGACACTGAATACTACCCATCACATTGTGAAAACTGTTCTAACAAGACTAACTCGTGAAGGGCTTGTGTAGCGCAGCGCGGCAGATGGTGCCATTAGCATGCCTCTACACCGCCGACACATTCAGCCTTTGAATGTTAATAAGTCGCTTCATTATCAGGATTCTGCCTGATGTTTCCTCAGATGATAATGTCTGGTCAAACTAGTGTTCTATCTAAAATGGTACCCGTCCCAAACACCCTCGTAGGATCGGGCTGTGGTTCGGTGGCATCGCTGCCAGGTAGTATGAGGGAGAATTAATAGCGGACCATCAAACCAACACAGGATTTGGCTGGTTAGTCTGTCAGTGTAACTTAGCAGAATTCTTTCAAACATTGTGAGAATATCGTCTTCGACTTAAGAAAAAAAGGCTGGTTAAACAGGAGAAGCAGCTGGTGAATCCTGGAGACCACCAGCTGATGTGGTGACCGGGTAAAAGTTTGTGTTGCTTCTTGCCCTGTGCGCAGGACTTGAGCATGGCTGGGGGTGGGCTCACCTTCTGTTTGCCTGAGAACGCGTGGTAGTAACACGACACATAAGTCATGACCGCCTTCTCATCTGGCCTCAAGGTGCTAATGATATCTGCCCAGGGAAAACAGGAAGGGGAGAGGGACAGAAAAAGAGAGAGAGAGAGAGAGAGAGAGAGAAATGTGCAGAGTAAAAGTGTGCAGGGACAAAAGGAACCAGCAGGGGGCATAATCACCAGAGGTGGTAAAGCACTGGGCACAAGTCTTCTCCAGCCTACTTTGCGGGTACAGTGCCTGTTCAGCTTTTAGGGTTTGTACATTAGTGTTTCACTTTTAGGGATAATCCACATGAAGTTCAGTGAGAGGGAGGTGAGGTTGCTCTGCCCGATTCACTTCAACATCTGAAAATGAAACTGTCGGCAGCTGGGGGTTCATGGAGTTCATGGCAGCATGCATGGCCCTCTTTGATAACCAAGAACTCAAGGCTCTGACTACCTTTATTAAAGCTGGGTAGGCTTTTTTGCGGCGTAGGTTGTTTGCATGTGACGTCACAAACTACAGATGGCGGGCAGGAAGTGATACATAATGTAACCGGTTATTTTGTTGCCCGGTGCGGGATTCGATACGGGATGTACTGCACCACAAGGCGACGTCACTAACCGCTCGGCTAAAGGGTCAGACTCGCTAGCTAGGGGCTAACGTGTCTTATTAGTAGTTTACAGTCGTCACCCTCCCCGGAAGCGCGCCTGTTATTCCCGCGCTCCGAAGAGACTTCTGAGGATCTGCACACTTCCGGATCCCACCGCTGCCACCAATGTAACCGGTTATTTTCTTGCCCGGTGCGGGATTCGATACGGGGTGTACTGCACCACAAGGTGACGTCACTAACCGCTCGGCTAAAGGGTCAAACCCGTTAGCTAGGGGGCTAACGTGTCTTATTAGTAGTTTACAATAGGAAGCACTACTTTCGAAATGGCTGTCTGGCGCCACTAACTGAGAAACCACCAGGAGTTTTTATTGAGTACCAAAACTTGTTTGTTCATGAGGGGGAAAAATGCGAGAATTGACTGAAAACGCCGGGAAAAACGGCTCGCGAACCGTCGCCTGCGGTCGGGAGGGGCGGAGTCGGGTAACGCGCGCGTGTGCAGCGACCACTTGGTCAAAACAAAATCCCTCTTCGTCACATAAGAGCGTGTCCAACATGTCTTACTCCCTGTTTACACCTTTCTCTCATAATACCGTCTAGACCAGTGTTTCTCAACCGGGGGTCCGCGGACCCCTAGTGGTCCGTGGTGTAATTGCAAGGGGTCCGTGAAAATAAAATATCTTTAAAAAAAAGATCCTATGACGTTTATAGAAATAGGATTATTTTACTCAAATGTGACCGAGACCTTTATCCACCTAAACTATAAAGGGTAACAGGACTTTTTTCTCTAATTACATCTGTTTCACAAGTGTAATTTATTGTATTTTAATAAGAGATCTCGCTCTCGTTCGCATTGTTAAAAGTTACTGCATAAAAATGCTGTTGTTACATATATCTGAAAGTTACTGAATACATATTCTGTTTTGTTACATATATCTGAAAGTTACTGCATAAGAATTCTGTTTTGTTAACTATATCTAAGTTACAACTGAAAGCTCTTATTTTTGCCCCAAAGAGTGAATAAATGCTATAATGCAATTTAAAATGCAGTTTCTACTGTTTCTATCAAATCGCAACCCCCCTCCCCCAAGATCAGGTGGAGGGGTCCTCAGTGTAGATCAAAAATACGCAGGGGGTCCAGGACCCCAAAAAGGTTGAGAACCACTGCTCTAGACCATTTTGGTTTGAGTTGCCGAGTTTTGGGGATACGGGCCGGCCGCAGAGACGTCTCCCTTCTCCCAGTTACAATGGAACTGAATGGTACTTGGCTTGTGTTGCTCAAAGCGCCAAAAAAAACACATTTGAAAAACTCAACAGCAATGTGTCGCTCCAGAGATCATGACCCGGCTACTCAAGATAAGCCACAGACCGTGTTGTGAGCAGTTTCGACTGTTTTCTTAGCCCGAACTACGCCTACGCAAAACTGCTCACATGATTATGTACCACCGCTGCAACACAGTCCAACAACGTCCAGCCAAACTCTCAAGTCTTGCCACAAAAAACAGTGCATGTCCACTCGTCCCAATTACAAACAGAGACATTTGCTTAAATACAGCTGTGCTGAAATTTCCCCCTTTGCTCCGGGCCCTTCGGATGAGACCTTATATAACCACGGCCCTGCGGCGCTCTCTGCCTCACCCCGTCACCTGTCAAGGAGGAGGCAGAGAGCGTCCCGACACTTGACTACATCCTGTTTTGCTCTACCCCCCGAACTCCAGCTGAAGAGGTTGCTCGCATGGGAGGTGTCAAGCTAAAACACTAACACTCACCATCTAATTGAGACACTTGGAGTGGGACGTGACCGTCCGTCCCCTCAGATAAACAAGGCAGAGCAGACTGTGCGTAACCGTTCAAATCGCAACGACAGCTTTCTTCCCCCCACGCGACGACACAGCGCCAGCTTCTGTGTCATCCGTTCTGTGCTCCCACCGTCTACGCGGCAGCTCTCACGGCTGGCTCGCTCCCACCACGCCGAACTTCATGTGTGATTTGACTCCCTCGATGAAGGGCCCTTGGCTTTTTAATCACGGCCGCGTACCAGAGAGAGACTTCCCCGCACCTCCCGCTCATCCCCGTCTCTGTTCTGAGTGATCAGATGATCAGAGACGGAGCGAGAGAGAGGGAGAGCGAGAGAGCGAGGGAGAGGGAGAGCGAGGTAAAACAGGGAGCGCTTGCAACAGAGCAGACTGGAGACGAGACTTGCAGCCACTGCCTTGAAGAACAGAGCGTAGCTGTCCCATTTATGCAATTGGTGTCGTGAACCATGCGGAAAATGAAGGAGAGTGACCCCTGGGAGGGCGGGCTGTGCACTGCAGAGAGAGAGAGAAGGGCACCGTTAGGAGGAAGAGAGGGAGAGGGAGAGAGGCAGAGAGAGGGAGATCGAGAGAGAGAGAGAGACGAGCAGAGACCCAAAGGGACAAAGGGGAACGAGGAAGAGGCGGAGAGGTGAGGGGAGCTGAGGCATTGCATCCTGGGATACCTTCTGGGCGCCTGAGAAGGCGTGGTAGAAGCTAGACACGTAGGTCATGATAGCCTTCTCGTCCGGGCGGGCGGTGCCCACGATGTCTGCGGGACAGAGGGGAGGGGGTGAGGGGGAGATGAGGGAGGAAGGGGGGGGATTGGAGGCCTGTGTTAAACAGAGCACACATCGACCAAGAGACAGGAAGTACAACAGGGGTTTAAGTGCGTCACATAAACAACATCTGGGGGGGGGGGGACACACCGCCCCATCCTCCTGATGTGCTTACTGATGAGGGTTTGATGGACTGATTTCTGTCTCTGTTTGACAAACACAGACACACACACACACAGAAATGTACAGAAACACACTAAGGGACACTCACAGACGGGTGGACGATGGGACACATTTGCTCATTTGTGGTTACAACTTTTAAACAGGACGGAGAAAACAGTTAGTAACACACCTTTCAGCTCTCACTTCACGACAGTACTGCACACTCCTTCAACAACAGTCCATGTGTGTGTGTGTAGGTGTGCGTGTGTGTTAAAAAGTGAAACACAGTAAAATGATTCTGCTTGCATCATTGGTGCGGTCACGTCCGTCCCCGCTCACCTTCAGCATCCAGCATCTTGGGGATGTCCAGGTACTTCTCTGCCACGTCGAAGGCTGTGTTCAGGTTGGTCATGGGGTCGTCCTGTCAGCGGCAACACAACGAGAAGGGCTCTGACAGCTGGCAAAAACCGTTTTCTGCTGCCCTGCTTTTACAGTGCAGCCACCCACGCGGCGTTACGCCGCTAGCGATACGCTGGCGGCTTCTAGCGGCGGCTTTAATTTGGCTTGTGTACTTGTACGCTTGCGTGCCGGTGATCGATTCTCGTCATGGCAGCATGTGACCTCGGTTAAAAAGTATTTGCAAGTACTTTTATGGGCTTGTTTTGGTGTTCCGAAACCCCGCCCCCCTCGCTTTTCCTCCCCAATTGTACCCGGCCAATTACCCCGCTCTTCCGAGCCGTCCCGGTCGCTGCTCCGCCCCCTCTGCCGATCCGGGGAGGGCTGCACACTACCACATGCCTCCTCCCGTACACGTGGAGTCGCCAGCCGCTTCTTTTCACCTGACAGTGAGGAGTTTCGCCAGGCGCCCCCGACCGACCAGAGGAGGCGCTAGTGCAGCAACCAGGACACACACCCACGTCCGGCTTCCCACCCGCAGACACGGCCAATTGTGTCTGTAGGGACGCCCGACCCAGCCGGGGGGTAACACGGGGATTCGAACCGGCGATCCCCGTGTGCTATATAAATAATGTCGCCTCGCCGGCTGGCCAGAAAGCTACAACTTCAGGGCAGTTCCAGGTCTATACTGCACTAATAAGGGGGACTCCTGGTCTGCAGGAGCCGTCTCAGGTTTGGCACCGCCGCGACTTAACTGCAGGGCCCCCGTTTGGCCTCCTCACACTTCCTGAAACATTCAGAACTGTACCTCCGATGAAGCAAGAGCGAACGCCAACCCTATTTCATAATGATTGTTATTATTACAGGTCTCCCACAGGCACACCGGTTGGCGTAATCTCTGCCCCGTTTGTGTTGCATTTGTGTTGCACTTGTGTCGATGCGATGACTGACTTGGGTCGGCGTACGCTGCTCACTGCCGCCCGCCAACCATCACCGGCTAGAAAACACACTCACTTTACGCAGTTTGCCGTAGTCGATGAGCTCTGGACGGTGTCGGTGAATGAGCGCACAGAAACCCAAGCCATCTTTCCAGCTGCGAGAGAGAGAGAGAGGGAGAGAGAGAGCGAGAGAGAGAGGGAGAGGGAGAGAGAGAGAGAGAGAGAGAGAGAGAGAGAGAGAGAGAGAGAGAGGGAGAGAGAGAGAGAGAGAGAGAGAGAGAGAGAGAGAGAGAGAGAGAGAGAGCGAGGGAGAGAGAGAGAGAGAGAGAGAGAGGGAGACAGAGAGGGGGAGAGCGGGGGGAGACAGAGAGAGGGAGGGAGAGAGAGAGGGAGAGAGAGGGAGGGAGAGAGAGAGAGGGAGAGAGAGAGAGAGAGAGAGAGAGAGGGAGAGAGAGAGAGAGAGAGAGAGAGAGAGAGGGAGAGAGAGAGGGAGAGGGGGGGAGAGAGAGGGGGGGAGAGAGAGAGAGAGAGAGAGAGAGAGAGAGAGAGAGAGAGAGAGAGAGAGAGAGAGAGAGAGAGAGAGAGAGAGAGAGAGAGAGAGGGAGGGAGAGAGAGAGAGAGGGAGAGAGAGAGAGAGAGAGAGAGAGAGACAGAGAGAGGGAGAGAGAGAGAGAGAGAGAGAGAGAGAGAGAGAGAGAGAGAGAGAGAGGGAGAGAGAGAGAGAGAGAGAGAGAGAGAGAGAGAGAGAGAGAGAGAGAGAGAGAGAGAGAGAGAGAGAGAGAGAGAGAGAGAGAGAGAGAGAGAGAGAGAGAGAGAGAGAGAGAGAGAGAGAGAGAGAGAGGGAGGGAGAGAGAGAGAGAGAGAGAGGGAGGGAGAGAGAGAGAGTGTGAGAGAGAGAGAGGGAGAGAGAGAGAGAGAGAGAGAGAGAGAGAGAGGGAGAGAGAGAGAGAGGGAGAGAGAGAGAGAGGGAGAGAGGGAGAGAGGGAGAGAGAGAGAGAGGGAGAGAGGGAGGGAGGGAAAAAGAGGAGACAGGTCATTGGCATGAGGTTGAGGTGACGAACCAGGAGACGAGACGAGGAGCTGAGGAGCTGAGGAGGAATTTCCCTTCAGTCTTCGATGGAGACCATTTCCCTTAACGCTCTGCCTTTAATCAGAGTCATGTCCCAGCCGCTGACCTCGGGGTCAGAGGTCACGCGTCTTCCCGTGACATCGTAAACCTCAGCACGATGGGAGTCTAATCAGGGTGACGGGTTATCTAAACCCCATGCACCTCAGCGACGGTCCCCCGGGTCCATTAGTTTAAGCTAAGACAACATCACGTCACGTTTTAAAGTCTACCGCTGAGAGGTTTTTCTAGGTGGGACTCAAACCTGTGGAGGGAACGAGACCACCGTTTGTCTCTAAAGCAGCTTCACAGTCCTATTCCCCTTTATTAATTAAGCAAAATAACACAATTAATGATAATGAAGGCAAGGTTGCTAGAGTTAAATCCGGAAGCATGATCAGGAGGACTTTAAGTGCGAATACAAAACTAAACGACCTGTTAGGATGGACACGTGCTGTGTTGAGTGGTGACATCACTTCCTGTATGTGTCCAAGGACGGAGATGAACAGCGCCAAAGCAGAAAGAAACGCTTCCTGTTCTGCCTCCCGCTGAGGACGTCTCATCAGATGGGGAAACTTGGGCGTTGAATTGAAACTGAGCCGTCAAATTATTATCACGCAGCATGTGAAAACGGTCATCTTTGGAGGGGCAGATTTCAAACCACAATCCTGCACAACCCCTTATTTAGGACTTCGGCGCTGAAATAACCTTAATTAATTCATCTCAACTCATCTTCAGCCGCTTCTCCGGGGTGGGGTCGCGGTGGCAGCAAGCTAAGTAGGACGCCCCAGACGTCCCTCGCCCCAGCAACGCCCTCCACCTCCTCCTGGGGGATCCCAAGGCATTCCCAGATTGGACATGTAGTCCCTCCAGCGAGTTCTGGGTCTACCCCGGGGTCTCCTCCCAGTTGGACATGCCCGGTAAACCTCCAAAGGAAGGCGCCCAGGAGGCATCCTAATCAGATGCCCGAACCACCTCAACTGGCTCCTTTCAACGCGAAGGAGCAGCGGCTCTACGCCGAGCTCCCTCCGGATGTCCGAGCTCCTCACCCTGTCTCTAAGGCTGAGCCCAGACGTCCTACGGAGGAAACTCATTTCAGCCGCTTGTATCCACGATCTCACCCTTTCGGTCACTGCGCAAAGCTGATGACCATAGGTGAGGGTTGGAACGAAGACTGACTGGTAAATTGAGAGCTTTGCCTTCCGGCTCAGCTCCCTCTTCACCACAACGGTCTGGTACAACGTCCACATGACTGCTGATGCTGCACCAATCCACCTGTCAATCTCCTGCTCCATCCTACCCTCACTTGTGAACAAGACCCTGAGATACTTGAACTCCTTCACTTGAGGCAACGACTCATCCCCAACCCGGAGGGAGCAATCCACCATTTTCTGGTAGAGAACCACGGCCTCAGACTTGGAGGTGCTGACTCTCATCCCGGCCATTTCACACTCAGCTGCAAACCTCCCCAGTGCGCGCTGGAGGTCACGTTCTGATGGAGCCAACAAAACCACATCATCTCCGAAGAGCAGAGATGCAGTCTTGTTGGGAACCTTAATTAACTGTCCAATAAAATAACCTTGCTGGACTTCAGTGTTTACAGATGCAGCACATCTCCATGCACCGTGTCCTGCACAGCAGGTCACGTACTGTTAATGTAATGACGTCTCAGCTGTGTGTGGTTGTGTCTTCACAATTTACACAGAAAGACTGCATTATCTGTAACTAAAGATAAGATAAGCTAAGCTAAGATAAGATAAGATACTTTATTGTCATTGTGCGCACACAATGAAATTTCATTTGGTGACTCTCAAACTGAACAACACTGGATAATATCGTTAAAACTTTTTTTCCGATGATCAGAATGATAAATTAAAAATTATATGTCTCAGTATGCCGGACACAACATTGAGACTTTTCTCAACTATCATATTTAGAAAAACACATGTAAGTGCACCATCTTTCAAATGGAGGAGTATATTTATAAAAGGGAGAAAGTAAATGTAGATATCCCGGAAGCATTACTCATCTGTAATCCTAATCTCACCCGGCAACAGATGACCAACCAAATCCTTAATAACGCTGAGAGAAAATAGCGGTTACAATGTTACAATTTCATGTAGCAGACGCTAAATGAAATTGTAACAAAGTGACATACGTCAGAGAGTTAATACAACACAGGCAAGGATCTAGTCAGGAGACAACAATGCAAGTAAATGCCAAAAAGCTAGGTTCAAGTCCGATAGGTGTCAACAGACAGCGCACAAAGGCACCGCATAGGAGCAGGGTTTTTTTTAGTGTATATATTGTAACAACCATGGATGACTAGACTAGCTAGCCCTTGACTAACGAGTTAGACACTTTAGTTGACTGGGCAGCGCAGTCGCCCGTGGTGCGGGCGACCCGGGTTTGCATCCCAGCAGCAGCGGTTCCTGGCTGCCCTCTTTATTCGCTACATTACCCACCTCCTTCAGGAACTAACTTCGCTAACCAATCAACTAAAGGGTCTGACCCTTCTTCTTCTTTTTACATTTATTTCTGATTTTTCCCTTTTCTCCCAATTTAGTGGCCAATCGCTCCCTATTTTAGTTCAAACACCCACCCTCGTACTGCATGCGTTCGCCAACTGCATCTCTCCGGCCGGCAGTCTCGAAGGAGACGCCTTGCCACTTCCGTGACAAGGCGAATCCAGGCCGAACCACTGCTTTTTCCAATGGAGACGCATTCGTGTGACGAAGACAAGACAGCATTGCCAATTATTGCTGCTTCATCGAGTCCGGCCATAGTCGGATCTGACAAGACCGGGGTGCGAACCCCGGTCCCCAGCGGGCAATTGCATTGACACAAAGCCGATGCTTAGACTGCTACACCACCGCGGACCCTTGGGTCCGACCCTTCTTAAAGGGTCCGACCCACTAGCCCTTGGCTAGCGAGTCTAGTCATCCATGGCCGTTACACTACCCCCCTCCTTCGGGACGCGCGTCCCCACGCTTCAGCATACCAGCTCCCTCACGCCTCTGGGTGCACATGCTTCCGATAGCCTCACGGTCTCACCATCCCACTTCTGACATCAATGTAGTGAATTCAGGGGGCAGCCGGGGAGCGATGCCGGGTCACCCGCACCACGGGCGACTGCGCTAACCAGTCGACTAAAGGGTCCGACCCGTTAGCCAAGGGCTAGTGAGTCCAGTCACCCGTGGTCGTTACAATATTAATACAACCAGGTGTGGAGGTGTTCGAGAAAGAGCTGAGTCTTTAGCTTCTTCCTACAGATCTACTATATGTTGCTCATCTTGTAGATGAGCTTAACTTATAGATCATCTTAATGATCTGTAAGTTCTACATGTTGTGACGCTAACTCCTTCCAGCAACGTTTCTAAGACACACAGTATCCTGCCCCCAGCTGTCCCGCTGGGGGCAGGGGGCAGATTCCTCACTAGTGACCCTCTGAATACCCAGTTACCTCCCGTTAGAGCCCAGCTCCTGTCTCCAGCTGCGATTTGTAGGCTGTGCCCTCTGACCTCTGGGACCAACCTCTTTATGACCTCACCTGCACCAACACCAGGCCTCCCCTCCACCTTCAGAACAGCACTAACTGAACAGATCATAAATAATCATGAAAAGATCTCGACGCTCTCAAACCCTGTGGCTTTGTGAGCCGCCTGAGGCCGTACCTGATGTGGAAGTTCTGGATGTTGACGTTCTTGTAGGGCGCGGTCTTCCTCTGACACCACAGCAGCAGGCCCTCTTTGGCAGACGTCTCTGTGGTTGGGTGGACAGACACCAACACATACACATGTAGTAACGTCAAGGACGACTAACAGGAAGAAGAACTTTTCCCTACACAGCCCTTTACATGAAGGAAGTGCAAAGTGCGCAGCAGCTCAAGCACAAAGACGACTTTAACAAGATCAGCACGACAACATTAGGCCAGCAGCAATGGCAGAGTCTTTCAATGTCTTTAAAAGATGATACTGATTAAGTTAAGGCCCACAGGTAATGTTCTGATCAACTGCGGTCCTCAACCTGGACCTTGGAACAACGTGTACAGTCTGACCCCACCATCTCAGGACCAGTCTGGCTCGTAACAGGTACCTAACAGATACGCCTTGCTGTGAAATGCTAACGTCAACCCCGAAGTGCGTGCCACGGAGCCTTCAGAGCCCAGTGTGAATGAGCAGACCCTGGACTGGTGTGATGAGGAGCTGCCAAGCTCCCGGGCTGATGCCCGGCCCGTCAGGGTGATCCCTGGCTCGGAGCAGTCCAAGTAGAGGAGGGAGAGTGTGAGGCTGTCTGAACATCTCACCCTCTCTGCAGCCTATCAGGGCAACGCGAGCCGCACGGCGCCACAGCCCATCAAGCCATGACAGTAAAATACTCTCGACCCTTCTGCAGTGAACTCTACCACTGTGGAACCCTGGAGACTGGACTACACTGCAGACACACTGGACTACACTGTAGACACACTGGACTACACTGCAGACACACTGGACTACACTGTAGACACACGGGACTACACTGCAGACACACTGGACTACACTGTAGACACACTGGACTACACTGCAGACACACTGGACTACACTGTACACACACTGGACTACACTGTACACACACTGGACTACACTGTAGACACACTGGACTACACTGCAGACACACTGGACTACACTGCAGACACACTGGACTACACTGTAGACACACTGGACTACACTGCAGACACACTGGACTACACTGTAGACACACTGGACTACGCTGCAGACACACTGGACTACACTGTAGACACACTGGACTACACTGTACACACACTGAATTACACTGTACACACACTGGACTACACTGTACACACTGGACTACACTGTACACACTGGACTACACTGCAGACACACTGGACTACACTGTAGACACACTGGACTAAACTGTAGACACACTGGACTACACTGTACACACACTGGACTACACTGTACACACACTGGACTAAACTGTAGACACACTGGACTACACTGTACACACACTGGACTACACTGTACACACACTGGACGAAACTGTAGACACACTGGACTACACTGTAGACACACGGGACTACACTGTAGACACACTGGACTACACTGTACACACACTGAATTACACTGTACACACACTGGACTACACTGTAGACACACTGGACTACACTGTACACACACTGGACTACACTGTAGACACACTGGACTACACTGTACACACACTGGACTACACTGTACACACACTGGACTACACTGTAGACACACTGGACTACACTGTACACACACTGGACGACACTGTAGACACACTGGACTACACTGTAGACAAACTGGACTACACTGGACTACACTGTAGACACACTGGACTACGCTGTAGACACACTAGACTACACTGGACTACACTGTAGACACACTGGACTACACTGCAGACACACTGGACTACACTAGACTACACTGTAGACACACTGGACTACACTGTACACACACTGGACTACACTGCAGACACACTGGACTACACTGTATACACACTGGACTACACTGTACACACTGGACTACACTGCAGACACACTGGACTACACTGTACACACACTGGACTACACTGCAGACACACTGGACTACACTGTATACACACTGGACTACACTGTACACACTGGACTACACTGCAGACACACTGGACTACACTGTACACACACTGGACTACACTGCAGACACACTGGACTACACTGTACACACTGGACTACACTGCCGACACACTGGACTACACTGCAGACACACTGGACTACACTGTATACACACTGGACTACACTGTACACACTGGACTACACTGTAGACACACTGGACTACACTGTACACACACTGGACTACACTGCAGACACACTGGACTACCCTGCAGACACAGTGCACAGGTCTGACAAGGAAGAACCACCTCGTCTCCATTTCCACACACACACACACACACACACACACACACACACACACACACACACACACACACACACGTACAAGAGGAAGGGTTTTCCCCTTACATTCATAATATAATTACCCCTTTATCTTTATTGAACACACGCACACACACACACACACACGCTCACACACACTCATATACACACACACTCACATGCACATACACACACACACACATACATGCTCACATCCACATACACACACTCACATAGACACACACTCACATGCACATATACACACACGCTCACACACACTCATATACACACACACTCACACATGCTGTCACACACAAACAAACACACACACACACATCTGTCAGACCAGAATTTATTTTGTTCACTACACAAGTTTCCACATGCAAGGAATTGGACTTGCTGGGATGCTCACACTGAAACAAATAAGATTGGCTGTGGTCACACACACACACACACACATACACACACAAACACACACACACGCACACACGCACACACACACACACACACACACACATACAGTACCTTCTACAGAAATGTCTTGGATGGCGAAGCGGAGGATTATGGTCCAGATCATTCCCAGGGTCATTTTAGCGTTACCATCGACAATCTCTGCAGGGGAGAACACACACATGTATACAGTTATTTATTTATTCATACATTCATACATCTCTCCATCTATCTATCTGTCTGTCTGTCTGTCTATCTATCTATCTATCTATCTATCTATCTATCTATCTATCTATCTATCTATCTATCTATCTATCTATCTATCTATCTATCTGTCTATCCATCTATCTATCTGTCTATCTGTCTATCTGTCTATCTATCTATCTGTCTATCTATCTATCTGTCTATCCATCTATCTATCTGTCTATCTGTCTATCTATCTATCTGTCTATCTGTCTATCTATCTATCTGTCTATCTGTCTATCTATCTATCTATGTATGTGTTTGTTTGGCAGAGGTTACTTCACATATGCACAACAGTTTTAAACTGCTGCATCACACACATCACACACAGGCAGGGGGAAGACCTGCACAGGTCAACACACTTCCTGCAACAATAACTTCCTCTTTTCCCCCCCCCTTTTTCTCCCCGGTTGTATCTGTCCAATCACCCCACTCTTCCGAGCCGTCCTGGTCGCTGCTCCACCCCCTCTGCCCATCCGGGGGGGCTGCAGACTACCACATGCCTCCTCCCATACATGTGGAGTCACCAGCCGCTTCTTTTCACCTGACAGTGAGGAGTTTCACCAGGGGGACGCAGCATGTGGGAGGATCACGCTATTCCCCCCAGTTCCCCCTCCCCCCCGAACAGGTGCCCCGACTGACCAGAGGAGGCGCTAGTGCAGCGACCAGGACACATACCCACATCCGGCTTCCCACCTGCAGACACGGCCAGTTGTGTCTGTAGGGACGCCCGACCAAGCCGGAGGTAACACGGGGATTCGAACCGGCGATCCCCATGTTGGTAGGCAACAGAATAGACCGCTACACCACCCGGACACCCCAAGGCTTTTGATTTGTCAAGTTTAGTTTCATGTTGACAGTGACTGGAAGGGTGTGTGTGTGTGTGTGAGATTGTGTGCGTGTGCTCCTGGTCTCTGTGAATGACAGTGTGTGTGTGTGTGTGCGCGTGTGTGTGTGTGTGTGTGTGTGTGTGTGTGTGTGTGTGTGTGTGTGTGCGCTCCTGGTCTCTCTGTGAATGACAGTGTGTGTGTGTGTGTGTGTGTGTGTGTGTGCTCCTGGTCTCTGTGAATGACAGTGTGTGAGTGTGTGTGTGTGTGTGTGCTCCTGGTCTCTGTGAATGACAGTGTGTGTGTGTGTGTGTGTGTGTGTGTGTGTGTGTGTGTGTGTGTGTGTGTGCTTCTGGTCTCTGTGAATGACAGTGTGTGTGTGTGTGTGTGTTTGTGTGTGTGTGTGTGAGTGTGTGTGTCTATGTGTGTGTGTGTGTGTGAGTGTGTGTGTCTATGTGTGTGTGTGTGTGCTCCTGGTCTCTGTGAATGACAGTGTGTGTGTGTGTGTGTGTGAGATTGTGTGTGTGTGCTCCTGGTTTCTGTGAATGACAGTGTGTGTGTGTGTGTGTGTGTGTGTGTGTGTGTGAGATTGTGTGTGTGTGCTCCTGGTCTATGTGAATGACAGTGTGTGTGTGTGTGTGTCTATGTGTGTGTGTGTGTGTGCACTCCTGGTCTCTGTGAATGACAGTGTGTGTGTGAGTGTGTGTGTGTGTGTGTGTGTGTGCGCTCCTGGTCTCTGTGAATGACAGTGTGTGTGTGTGAGAGTGTGTGTGTATGTGTGTGTGTGTGTGTGTGAGAGTGTGTGTGTGTGTGCTCCTGGTCTCTGTGAATGACAGTGTGTGTGAGAGTGTGAGAGTGTGTGTGTGAGTGTGTGTGTGTGTGTGTGTGTGTGTGTGTGTGTGTGTGTGTGTGTATGTGTGTGTGTGCGCTCCTGGTCTCCGTGAGGGAGAACAGGGATGGTTTAATCCTCTGAGCCCGGCTCCGTTAAGCTTTCCCGTCACTAGCGTGTCCGTGCGTGGCGGCTGGATGAGGAGCCTCTGCCCACTTCCTGTGTGCATGTGCCGGGTGGTAGCGGCCTCCCCCTCAGCAAGTCGGGCCTGTTTACCCGCTCCCACTAATTATTCGTTTCTCGCTCTAATCCAATCAGGCACGAGGCGCCGCGGCAAATGGGAGCTGCTCGGCCGTGACAGACGGATCTGGACTGTGAAAGGTCAGTTAGACACCGACACATCTAACATGGCGGAGGAGAGGACGGAGACTGAATTAGGCCCTCTGGGGGGGGGGCACGTTTGACTGGTAGGGCACATACACACACACACACACACACGTTAGATTACAGGCCATGAACACGACTGATCAACCTGAGGGGGTCCTGGTAATTCCCTCCAAAATTAATCCCCCCCCCGTCCCCCTCCCCCCGCTCGTCCTCGGACATTACTTCCCGGCGTGTCAAACAGCCGCGCACCTCCAACCACTTCCTGGCTGTATCTCCTGACACCCCAACCTTAGCCACCCCCCCCACACCCTTCCTCATCACCCACCATCATCACAGTTACCGGCCCGGTGTTAGGCCGGCCGGGCGGCTGTGGCCCAGGAGGGAGACCAGCCGGCTAATCTGTCTGGAATGCAGGTCTGGCTCCGGGCCCTGTGTACCGGCCTCCGTGTGAGCCCACCCCTCTCCACAGCTCCACCACAAGACAGGAAGGCCAATAGCAGGAGCGACAGACGAGTTTCCACACAAGCGAAGTGAGACTACTGACATTGATGTCGTTGGAGTTTTTAGGGATCGCTGGTTGGAGGGAGAGGGTGCGCTGACTGACCGCCAGTGCTCACAGGTGCCAACATCAGCCAGAAGGTGCCAACATCAGCCAGAAGGTAGCAACATCAGCCAGAAGATAGCAACATCAGCCAGAAGATAGCAACATTAGCCAGAAGGTGCTAACATCAGCCAGAAGGTGCCAACATCAGCCAGAAGGTGCCAACATCAGCCAGAAGGTGCCAACATCAGCCAGAAGATAGCAACATTAGCCAGAAGGCGCTAACATCAGCCAGAAGGTGCCAACATCAGCCAGAAGGTGCCAACATCAGCCAGAAGATAGCAACATCAGCCAGAAGATAGCAACATTAGCCAGAAGGTGCTAACATCAGCCAGAAGGTGCCAACATCAGCCAGAAAGTGCCAACATCAGCTAGAAGGTGCCAACATCAGCCAGAAGGTACCAACATCAGCCAGAAGGTGCTAACATCAGCCAGAAGGTACCAACATCAGCCAGAAGGTACCAACATCAGCCAGAAGGTGCCAACATCAGCCAGAAGGTACCAACATCAGCCAGAAGATAGCAACATTAGCCAGAAGGTGCTAACATCAGCCAGAAGATAGCAACATTAGCCAGAAGATAGCAACATCAGCCAGAAGGTGCCAACATCAGCCAGAAGGTACCAACATCAGCCAGAAGATACCAACATCAGCCAGAAGGTACCAACATCAGCCAGAAGGTGCCAACATCAGCCAGAAGGTACCAACATCAGCCAGAAGGTGCCAACATCAGCCAGAAGATAGCAACATTAGCCAGAAGATAGCAACATTAGCCAGAAGGTACCAACATCAGCCAGAAGGTACCAACATCAGCCAGAAGGTGCCAACATCAGCCAGAAGGTGCCAACATCAGCCAGAAGGTACCAACATCAGCCAGAAGGTGCCAACATCAGCCAGAAGATAGCAACATCAGCCAGAAGATAGCAACATTAGCCAGAAGGTGCTAACATCAGCCAGAAGGTGCCAACATCAGCCAGAAGGTGCCAACATCAGCCAGAAGGTGCCAACATCAGCCAGAAGATAGCAACATTAGCCAGAAGGCGCTAACATCAGCCAGAAGGTGCCAACATCAGCCAGAAGGTGCCAACATCAGCCAGAAGATAGCAACATCAGCCAGAAGATAGCAACATTAGCCAGAAGGTGCTAACATCAGCCAGAAAGTGCCAACATCAGCTAGAAGGTGCCAACATCAGCCAGAAGGTACCAACATCAGCCAGAAGGTGCTAACATCAGCCAGAAGGTACCAACATCAGCCAGAAGGTACCAACATCAGCCAGAAGGTACCAACATCAGCCAGAAGGTGCCAACATCAGCCAGAAGGTACCAACATCAGCCAGAAGATAGCAACATTAGCCAGAAGGTGCTAACATCAGCCAGAAGATAGCAACATTAGCCAGAAGATAGCAACATCAGCCAGAAGGTGCCAACATCAGCCAGAAGGTACCAACATCAGCCAGAAGATACCAACATCAGCCAGAAGGTACCAACATCAGCCAGAAGGTGCCAACATCAGCCAGAAGGTACCAACATCAGCCAGAAGGTGCCAACATCAGCCAGAAGATAGCAACATTAGCCAGAAGATAGCAACATTAGCCAGAAGGTACCAACATCAGCCAGAAGGTACCAACATCAGCCAGAAGGTGCCAACATCAGCCAGAAGGTGCCAACATCAGCCAGAAGGTACCAACATCAGCCAGAAGGTGCCAACATCAGCCAGAAGGTACCAACATCAGCCAGAAGGATGAGTCCAATACAACTTCTGTAACTCGGTCAAACTTCATATAGACATAAATTCTGCCTGAGTGTGTTTCCTGCATCAACATACAATCCAAAGCATTTTGCTTTTGGATTTTTCCCAGTTTGTCTTTCCAGTTGTACTTGGCCAATTACCCTACTCCTCTTCTGAGCTGTCCCGGTCGCTGCTCCATCCCCTCTGCCGATCCGGAGAGGGCTGCATGCATCCTCCTATACATGTGGAGTCACCAGCAGCTTATTTTCACCTGACAGTGAGGAGTTTCACCAGGGGGGCGTAGCGTGTGGGAGGATCACGCTAGTCCCTCCAGTCCCCGCCCCCCCCCAAACAGGTGCCCTGACTGACCAGAGGAGGCGCTAGTGCAGCAACCAGGACACATACCCACATCCGGCTTCCCACCCACCGTAACGGCCAATCATGTCTGTAGGGACGCCCGACCAAGCCGGACGTAACACGGGGATTCAAACCGGCGATCCCCGTGTTGGTAGGCGACGAAATACACCACTACGTTACCCGGATGCCCCAATCCAATGCATTTATAAGAGTTGGCTGAAAGGGGAAAAGAAAAACAGACAAGCAATTACCTATACAAAGGATAGGAGAAGGTGTGTGTGTGTGGGGGGGAGGGGTAGAAGGGCAAAAAAAGGTTTGCATAGGGGGCCAAACACATGTACAGTATGTGTGTATGGGTGCATGTGAGTCCGCTGATGGACGGTGTTGGCGCAGGATGTAGACCCTGGAATAAAGGAGGGGGGGGCGCTCAGGGTTGACCATCTGTAGCAACGGACGTGATGCTAAAAGTCCTTGTCTCACATGCCGGTGCTACACAGAGAGACCCGGAGACAGACAGTGAGGGAAGAACAGACAGATATGACGGCTGGACGTCAGCGGGGCGAAGGGTCGGATCAACGGATGCCCCCCGGGCGCGAGTTAACCTGTTTAGATCAGCGTCTGAGAGCCGGGCTGGGTCCGCAGCGAAGCTTTCCGTTTTGAGATAATCAGAAATATTCCAGAAAAGTGAGTCTCTGCTGGCTTCCCTGTGGCTGTGAAATGTAACACATGTGCAAACACACAAGCCAACACATTCTCTCGGTTATAGGACAGACTGCAGAACTGACAAGGGGGGGAGCGAGACAGCAAGCGAGAGAGGGGAGAGGGGAGGGGAGGGGAGGGTGTGTATATGTTTGCCCTGCTAAAGACTTGTTTACTCTCTAATAGGAGGTAGAAGGACATGGCCCGAGATATTTGTGCTGAACAAAGAGCAGTCTCTGGCCCCGAGGGGGCTGCTGATCTTAGGATCCGCTCTGAGAAAGTGCACCGCAAAGCACTACCTCCAGCGGAACGCTCCGGAATCAGGATCTCGTTAAACCGCACAGCGGCAGGCAGCACCACCGCCACAACAGGGGCCTACATTAGAGGGCATATGCATTATACTACCAAAGTATCTGCAGAAGGAGATACAACTACATATTGATCGGCTGACTCGGCCGGTGGAATTAAACTCGAGCAAATTAAACCTGACCGCCCATAAAACTGGGAATGAAAATAGAGCCGCTGACATTTTAATAACGACGCGGCGCCGCTGCCCCTTTTGGGTGGAGCGTCGCCACAGAGGCGAACGACTGTGTTCACCCACCCTCGGCTCCGATAGACACGAGCTTCACTCCTTTGCTGGCGATGAAGTCTAGCGCTTTGTTGACGTTGGAAATCCGGTGAACCCTCATTTTGCCTCTCTCTGGCTTGGCCAAGCGTTCCCCTATACAGGTAACAGACAGACAGACAGACAAAGAAGCAGAAGTGTGAATGGGAAGCTTCGCTCGACACACCTCTAAACTGTGGCCTAAACTTTATGACCAAGTGAAGGGTTGCAGATCCTGGTTCGGTCCAATGTAAAAATGCACAGAGGTGTAAAATAATTGTCTTCAGATATGTCAGAGTGCTGATACTGACTCTTTTCACATTAGAGAATTACTTCTTGTGGGGTTTTTAGATCGTCTGAGGTGGATTCTGGCGTGTTCTGAAGCCGCGTTAAGAAATCACTAGTCACCGTTAGCTTAGCATAAACTGCACTAGCCCATGACTTCTAATGGCTCTCACAGCCCAATGAAGCAAAGTCTGGAACAGTGCTTGTTAGCAAAATAAAAATTCCCTAACATGGTAAAATATGTATTAAAACTCATATAGGCAATTGTTTATACTTATATTACACAATATATACTAAAAGCAAAATGCAAAAACAAAACAAACTGACAAAACACTTAGGTCTACACTTGAACATAATATAAATATACGTTCGCTTCAGAAACAAAATGTGTAACATTCCAATATAGGAATGGCCGAAGTTAATGAAGATGTTTTTAATCCAGCCAACCATTTCAGTTGGAGTTTAAGGGTTTATTTACTGTGGTCTAGGTGGGTCATATCTGGTTAGAACCTCACATATGACACAAAAATATTGCCAAGTCTTTATAAATTCTTCAGTTCACGCCAAAAGAAGCTTACACTGAAAAAGACGGCAGAGGCTCATTTGCAGAAATGACAGAGGTCATTGTTTTCCAAGTCACAAGAGAGTCTCAGGTCCCAAGTCAAGTCCCAGGTTCTAAACTTTGAGTTTTAAAATCCTAAACAAGTCATGCCATTTCAAATTTCTAATGCTTTTTAAATTTTGTATTTATTGATTCAAAGATAGATTTAAAGTGGATCTGTGTTCAGGAAATAAAGACTTGATTGGCTGCACAATTTATGAAAGCACTTTATCTTTGGGCCTGGAGAAGGTATCAGGTCATAAGTCATCGATGTTAAAGTCAAATTTGTGTTGCAATTTTTTCCATGTTGTCAAGTCTAAAATCATCAAATTTGTAACTTGAGTCTGACTCAAGTCAAGTCATGTTACTTGGAGTCCACACCTCTGAGAAATGACCCTGCGAGATTACTTTTTTATTTTTGAAATAGTTACTCAAACCACCATGTCACACAACCCATCTCTCCACCTCTGAAGTGGATTTTCACCTGAAATGACCTCCAACAGCAACATGAGCTTCAGTCCATCTCGGAAGTCCTCCTCAATGTTCTCGATCTGCGTGCCTGCTTTCCTCAGGTGGGAGTTGCACCATGCCGTAAATGTCTGTGGAAAGAAGGAGTTACATTATGTTTAAAACTATCCTTAAAGATAGATGTATGTCTCAATGGTGGTAGGAACATCATTCCTAGCAACCATCATGTAAAAGGTGAAACAGCTGCTAGCGGTGTTTGGCTATCTCGCTAGAGTTATGCTACCCAGTGTCTCCTTGTACTCTTTAGCACGTTGGCACCAAATTTAGTCTTATAAACTCGCAACCTCTTGACAGGACACAGCTGAAAATATTTCATTCAACATGACTAACATCAAGATGTGCTTACAGCAATACAAATATATTATCATTGGTTCTCTTGCAATCTAAAAATAAATAGTTTGGATAAGGATTTGCAGGTAGGGAACAAATGTGTAATGGAGCAAGCTTTTTTGCTGTTATTTTTACCTCCTCTATCTATTGATCTAGCAAGCTATCTATATATCTCATTCACACTAAACATTTCCATGGTGCCATGGCAGATTAAGTGCACTGTATACAGGCACAGAAGGCCCTGGATTCTTAAGCATTGCTGGCATGCTAACAAGCTAATGGAAAACAGCTGGGCCAAGACTTCAGCCGCCCAACAGGAGCTGGCATTAGCAGTGGGCCCATGGTGCTCCCCGCTGTGAACGCCTTCTTTATGAGTTCCCGGGGTTAATTACACCCAGGGCCACAACATCAAGCACCATATTTCCACCAGAGAGCCGGAGGAGGACCTGCAGGAGCGGTGCCAGGCCTTTATGAAAGCCAGCACTGTCTCGCACCGGCCCTGCCCTCCACTGCTGGGGAACAAAAGCCACTTGAAAGTCACTGGCAAGCTGGACTGGTAGTAGTGCTGGAAGGATGAGATCACCCTTAAAGCAGATTGGCGTGAGGTTTATACGGGCATCAATAAACTGGAGCGTTGGGTGAACTGCTTTACAGATGTGTGAGAGTTTGATGGTATGTTGCAGAGCCTGCAAAGACAAGCTAACCCATGGAAAACACCGGGGGAAACCCTGTGGATATTGCAGACACTCTGAATGATGTGGAAAATTAATAGACGGGGACAGATTATATGGTATTTTGTCTCCAACTGGGGTGAACTGACAGAGAGACCAGCAGGAAGATTGATACGCTCTGTAAATAACTAGCAGCCATGTATCCTCGGCCCACTGTGTGAAAAACAATCCCAAAAAGTTACTCCAGATTCAAGTTGTACCCCACCAAACCTGAAGATATTTTCATTTTGCCCTTAACCATTATACCCCCTGGAAGGTGGCCAAAGGGTGGTAACGCTGCAGCTTGAGTTGTGGTGTCAGCAACTAACAAGGGTATACGCTGATGAAATTGTGAAAGGAGAGTGTTTTTTTGGCACTGCAGGATGGAATGTTGAGGTTTTTTTTTTAGCATCGCCCATTACCCATTTTCTCTTCCTGTCCTTATCACTCTCGCTCTCCCGCCCTTTCGCTCTGTTTCTAATGTAAAGTTCAACAGGAACCAACTGACAGAAATGTCAGCAGGGTTTGAGTCGACCCGCAACGAGCGCAGCTGTTGCAAAAGGAAAAAAAAGAAAGAAAGAAAGAGAAAAGGATAAACTTCAGCGAAGGAATGCCAGCTTGTTAAAAAGTGATGGGGAAGGCAAGTAATGTTTGGTTTGGTTGCACCAGACTCAGGCAGCAGGCCTCCTCCTGACAAGAATTAGTTGGCCCTCCTGCAGCACCGCTAACTTCCCAGGTCACTCAGGAGTTTGGCAGGAACATACACAGCAGGCCCAGGCTGGCAAACCACCTGCGCTATCACATGACTGGCTGGCTGGCTGGCTGGCTGGCTGGCTGGCTGGCTGGCCCACACGTTGTTTCAGGGCTCTTATGGGGCAGAAAAGTAACCAATTTGTCAGCTGGCCATGAATCAATATCTGGGAAATGCGAACATTCACAGGCTGGCTTCCCTTTTAGACCAGCCGCCTAGCTCCCCAGAACAGAGCGGGCTCTCTAAATGGTAGCCGACTACTGGCCAGAAGTGGCTCACTGAGTAAACAAGCTAGCCAGCCACAGGTGAACTCTACCCGCATTAGGATGGGTGGTCGGTGTTACCTCCCCTCCCTGCTCCGGGGCTTAAGAGGTTAACACAGACTCGTGTTGTGGATTTCAGCTCGTACTGCCCGTACTTCTAGCTTTCTCAACATCTTATGTAATCTGGAAACATAGCAGCGATGTTGTTTCTGGAGCCCACAGAGGCCTTGCTCCCACAGACTTGCATTTCCATTGACTGCTGTGGTTCCAGTTGAGCGACAGGCCTCAGTCTTTCCGCGTGGAGGGTCGCACCTTTTCAAGTCGCAGGACGAGTTTATTGCTCCACTGACACGACGCCACCCCACAGCAAATACGGAGGGATCGACTAAACACAAAAGTCGTAATCGCGAGGATTGTCGTGTTGCTCGGCTCACTGACAGGTAGTTCATACATGGTAACTGCGGTGGAGTTTGAGCACCACAGATCCCACGAGGCCCATTTGAAGTGAAAAGTATCGCCAGCGTCGCTGCATGAACTGAACACCCTCTCCAATAACACCAAAGAGGAAACACGGCCGAGCCAGTTTTAGCTGCGGATCTCGTAGTATCTGTTAGAACAGGTTCCTTATGACCTAATCCTGCCACTTCTGTTTGCAAAGCAAATCCTTTGCCGCACCACCTTTCCTCCGTCTACGAGGCGGTCATCACATGGCCACCCCGGCATTTCCCCGCACCACCCCTTTCACGTGTAAAAGACGCCGCCTGAGAGTAGCGGCCTCTCCACGAAAACATCCGGCGGGGTCGCCACCTGGCATCGGAGCTCGGGAAGTCGATCGGACGGTCAGCGGAACGTCCTCAACCCCTACGGTAGTCCAGCTGAGTGTACCTATTCATGTATGTTGTGTAATCTTACCACCTGCATGCTCATTTGCATTTTAATCTCCAGGGTTGTCAGTTTAATTCGTGGATCAACAGAGCAGCAGTTGTTCACATGTAAATATATATGTATACCGGGAGCATCCGGGTAGCGAGGCGGTCTATTCCGCCGCCTACCAACACAGGGATCACCAGTTTGAATCCCCGGTGTTACCTCCGTCCCTACAGATACAATTGGCCGTGTCAGCGAACTCCTCTGGTCGGCCAGGCCCCCTGTTGGGGGGGGCTGGGGGGAATAACGTGATCCTCCCACATACTACATCCCCCCCCCCGGTGAAACTCCTCACCGTCAGGTGAAAGAAGCGGCTGGTGACTCCGCATGCATCGGAGGAGGCATGCGGTAGTCTGCAGCCCTCCCCGGATCGGCAGAGGGGGTGGAGCAGGGGCAGTGGGAGGTAATTGGCCAGATGCAATTGGGGAGAATAGGGGGAAAAGTCCCCCCCCCCCAAAAAAAACTGTACACCACTGTCTGCTGTCTATACCTGTCTTGCAGAACTGTATGTAAAGTCCTTTATGCAAAGGCCTGTTGTGGTTTTGCCATCTGTACTCGCA
Source organism: Lampris megalopsis (assembly GCA_022114975.2). Lineage (NCBI taxonomy): Eukaryota > Metazoa > Chordata > Actinopteri > Lampriformes > Lampridae > Lampris > Lampris megalopsis. The sequence goes on along the minus strand of JAJHIY020002110.1, from coordinate 15,032 downwards.
CGCAGACAATATGTCAGTATGCTGTTAACGTA